>SNQJ01S0189166.1:0-18258 GCA_010110895.2 Picea sitchensis | reverse complement strand
TCAACACCATTAAACCTAACCTTCTAGTCCTTAGGTTTAAATCCCTCCAAGCCATTAGTCCTGCTCCATTTGACTCCATTAACCCAAGGCACTAGTCTAGAAGTACAACGTTGAGCTTTTTGTGCTTAAACAACTCTTTCAAACTCTTTTTTATTTGAAACCCTAACTAACCCTAGCGTCTAGACTAACCCTAGAAGATGATGACATCTTGCCTCTTTTAAACTTGTTCTTGGACCAAAAGTTGCGGCTGACTCATCTCTTTGTAGCCATAGAGGTTTCAATTATTTTCATTGGTTGATTTGTCAAAATGGCCACCTCTTTGACTAGCTAACCCTAACCCTAAAACACCAACAATATTGGTGACGTCAAGCTTATTTAAACCCTTGTTTGGCATAAAACGTTTTGACATTTGTCACCTTGTTTAATAGACTTTGAGTTGTTGATTATTCTCATAAGCTTAGTTGACAAAACATCCTTCTCATTGTCTCTAAATTTGACCTAGTACTAGGGCTGACGTCACCTTAATCCTGTAATAGTGACGCAACAACAATATTTATATGAGCAGTTTTTCATTATGATAATACAAAGATTTGATTTTACACATTGAATGCCAGTATCTCTTGTGTACTTATTGAAGAAGTGACATTAATATAATCTTTTATTGCAATCATTGACTTCGTCAATAATTACTTTCATTAATGCTCATATATATAAAAGATAGTCATTGATATTGTGAAGTACTAACCACTGCAGCACATTTTCTAGCCATATTTGTCTTGTCTCGCAAACAGGTGCCATCCAGTGGAACATTTTCTTCCTTTTGACTATCATATTTCCAGTAATCTGTGAAGGGAAGCGTGTCTTTAACCTTTGAAACCTTAAAACTTGATCCTTCTCCTTTAGAAAATCCAGATTACTAGGGACGTCTCCCTTGGGATTAGCCACCCTAGATAGAAAGAGCTCCCCATCGAGGTGACAGTGGGTGGGGAAGCTCCTGTTACGCCAGTTTGAATCCTTGACTCAAGCTACCTAAACCCTTCGTACAAACTATGCGATAACAGTTTCCATATTACCCTCAGCATAAACTGCATGTGTAGCTATAGGATTAATAGGACAAGACCTATCTCCAATCATAGTCAACAAAAAAATTCCAGCCTCTATTCTTCTTAACTTTGGGAAGAAATAAGATCTATGATGGAGATCATCCCAGGGTCTATCTGGACCATTCAATTCCTCTAAAATTTCCTCGTTAGAGGGAAATACCAAGTCTAAAGAATCAATAGTGGTGAGGGAACCTTGAGCCCACATAGGCTCGAGAATTGGATCTAACTCTTGTGCGGGAGTTGGATTGGGGTTGGTCGAATCTTGCTGGACAATAGAGTACGCAAATTCTGCCGCAGACAAGGGAATGGACATGCCAGGATTCCCTATCCCTTCCATCGGAGCTGATGGAGAAGAAAGAGTCAATGGATCATTAAAGTAAGTCATATGGAACGAAGACACTTGAAATATTTCAACCCTAGGCTAGTCAGGGACAACCAATATCATCTTGACATCGCCAGAAAGAAGCAGGTAATCAAAAGTACCCATCAAAGGTGGGTATAAACCGACCCCCATGTTGACGAATCTAGGTTGAGGGTTCTCAATCATTGAGATCGTGGATGCCCCCGATGAAGGGTCAGGTTGGGAGAAGGACAACTGATCAATGGTTACAATTCAACCCTTGTGTGGAAACAACAAAACCCGAAAAACTGTGGAGACCACTTCATGCATAGCATAGGTCCAACTCCTTCCTAACAATAGGTTGTAGTCAAGAGGTGCATCAACCACTTCAACTTCTATGCACATGGTCGTCCCTCCTAACTGCATAGGGAAAGAAGGGATGATTCCATGTCATATGAAAGAATGACTGTCAAACACAGTAAGTAGATTAGGTGACAAAGACAAAATGTGTTGGCCAATGGCCTTCCAACATGCTAATGACATCATGCATGTCGAGGCGCCCTCATCAACCACTGTGCAAAAAATTTTCTGAGTAAAAGATTTAATGGGGTGAGCCACTACTATCTGAAATGCAACGTGGTATGAGAGAAGAGGTTTCAAGTCGATCATATCAAGCATGATCTCTCCTGGATTACATGTCTCAGCAGATCCTAAGGCAGCTAACTAGAGGTTTTGTTGGTCGTTGTCTGCTATATCGACAATTGTTGCAATTGATTCGATAATTGATCAGTGGGATTTTCTTGTGTTGAACCAACGATACCATCAGCATGTGGTCTAGACTTGTGTTTGGCCTTGTCAAGGATACAATATGGCACATCTGGAAAAACCTCATAGAGTAAAATAGACTGAGAGTATATCAGTTCAATATGTTGAGCTCTCATTATTGCCTCTTCCTCAGAAAACACTCCTGGCATTGCAATGTCCTTGGATAGCTGAGGTACCAAAGACTTAAGGAACCACTCCAGAAGGAAATCCAGAGGGACCGGTACTTTTATCAAACTCTTTTGATGTCGCCATTCTCAGATGTGATCCGAGATATGATCAACCTTTGTCTACTCGAAGTTTTCCATCAATTCGTTGCCAACATCATCTCACAGATAGTTGGAAATGGTTGAGAAAAACCATTGCCAATTTTCCAAATCAAGAGTATCTTGATCGGTTGAGCTCGATGTACCATTTTGTAGCACTCCCAATAATAGTGCATTGAAATAAATGCAACTGAACGGAGTCATCTTACAGAGAGTTCTACGAGCACTAAAGGTGAAACGTGGTCACATGATCGCCTGGATCTTCATTAGGATTACCTTCAACTTTGGAATGTCCAAGGTAAACTTTGTCAGCATAGGAGGCCAACACGGATTGTGAAATATTGTATCGTTTAACAATCTTGACAAGTATGGAAAATTTAACGTCGCAAGAAATGGTAGTTTGGGATGTTGACTATGTACAGGAAGAAAAGATCCTAGATTTTTACTGGCACCAGGATGCCTGGAAAAGTTAGGCTATTGACCAGGGTTCTGGTAAGCCTTAGCTAGTGAACAGATACTGCATTTTTTTGGGAACTCATCGACTGATTCCCCAAAGTGGGCCTTGAGGGATGGGTGGGGATTACTCCTTGCGTTGTGTTCCAAATATTATGGAAAGCGCTTCCCCTTGTCGATCTGACGAGAATAGGTATTGAGCCTTGCTCGAGGTTTCATTGACCATGGAAGGGGTTTCTCCTGGTTGACATCCTTGACAAGGGAACTGATCCCTTCCATAGATTCTATATTCCTTGTGAGGAGAAGACTCTTGTGTTTTCCCCCTGTGTAGGAATAGTACCCTGCATAGGATATTGTGGTCCAAAAACAGGGTTTCCCCTAACTGGGATGGCAGCTAACGAAAAATTATTGTTTCCAAATTCACCAAACAAAGAGAATGACATTGAAACCACCTGAGTTGTGTAGGAAGAAGGTCCTATACTATCTTCTCCGAACAAGTTCTAGTTCATGTTCGACCCGACGGGTTGTTGGGGAGCACCGTCGAGCAAGGGGGATGAAGGAGGTATATGACCTCCATCGTAAGGGAAAGCATTATAGGGGGATGAGGTGCTCCCCATGGACCCTTACATAGGATCATTTCAGCTCCCTTCCCCTAGACCGATGGTATGTAGGGTGGAGTAGGTGAGGACAAAGTTTATATCAAAGTTGGACATCCCGTATGAAAATGGAGGACTCGTCACACTCTGTGTGAATGGTGTAGTGATCACCTCTATAGATGAAATCAAACCATTTCCCGAAGTAGAGGCGATCGAGACCATAGTGGTCTGGACCGACGAAGGTGGGTTAGGAGGTGGAACACCCCTAGTGGTGGAATCTGTAGAGGGAGTGTGAGGACTCCCTGATGAAGTAGTAGGATTTTCTTCCATCGCTTCTTGCAGGACTATCTTACGCTTGTGATGTGTTACCTTTGGAGCAGAAATATGTATCAAAAGTGGCACCTAAAAGTTACTTATCGGAGGGTTATACATATCGAGAGCTTCTGCTCCAAGGTAAAAAATAGTCGGTTCTTCCTGATACAAGTGTTCTCCTCTCCGAGCTATCTCGGGCATAGTTTCTTGTGGCTCGGTCGCCTCAAATGACCCTTGCTGGTCAATTCTTTGTCACAACGGTGGTGGTGGTGGTGGCTCCAATGTAACTGATGGTAGGCCCTGAAGCTTTTGTGACCGACGAGACTCTTGATATTCCACTATGTGAGAATATCAATGACACAATAAGTATTTTTTTAATGTTGAAGACCAAAAACACACTAGAAAAGTTCCTATGAGACAAAGCAAGCATACCACTATCTAGTTGGAAGAATAGTTACGACATCCAACACTAGAAAAACTTACCGGTGCAAGTGAAACTCGAACATGGAAGCACCCTCCGAGTATAATCTACAAATCATGGCTCGATGTCTGCCCTAGGTACCATGGTATATCCCCGCAGTCACCTGTGTAAGTCCCTAAAATAAAGGAAACTGGGTTTCCATCTCGCGAACAGTCACCAGGTGGGTACAGTCAACATTCGGGTGGACTGCAATGAGAAGGGTAACTAAGCTTGAAACCTACTGAGGGTATCAGAAGCAAGTGGTCTGGAAGATAACTGAGGATCCCAAATGGATTCGCAGTCCATGAAGCTCTGTAGGAAAATGAAACAAACAATATCCCATGAGAAGTCCTCAATATGCGTTCTCCACTACGCTTGGTCTATCTTTGGAGGGGTTATCTCTTCTACCTTTCCGCACGTGACCTCATGTTTAGCCCCTGTGTTAGAGGGGGGTCGGGGATAAATTTCACGTTTACTATACTTTCTACAGTCCCTAGCACTAACTCCAATGTTTGTCTGTAAGCCTTTATGAGTTTCCTCTCCAACCTAATTTAAGGCTCTAGCCTAGACTAGTTGATTGACCCTACAAACATAAAGTCTAGTTGATTTTAAATTAGCGTTAATTTTTAAATGGCTTGTTTTAAGTTAAGGAAATTACAATTAAACTAGTGGTGTGTTTTGAGAGATGAAGAAGGAGAAAAAATGAAACTGAAAGAAAAATTACTTCTATTTGACAACTAAAAATTTGTAACCAACTCTTTAACCAACTTTTCATAACTTATTTTTCTAAGATCTTTTAAAGGGAAACCTAAAAGAACATTTTTCTTGACTACAAGCTACTTAATGTTCTAAGAAATCAATAAATAAATTAATAAAATAAATCTTTCTCCTAACAAGAAAAATAACCAACCCAACTACTTAACCAAACTAAGAAATGAAAACTTTTTATATTCTTTTTTTTTTATGCTTCAAACAAGAAACTTGAAATAAATTCTTTTTCTTTTTATTTAAACCAAGTGAAAGGGGAAAAATTAAAGAACAAGACAAGAATGAGAACTGACCTCTGGCCCACTTCGGATCGCAAGGAGTCACTAAAGACACCTAATAGGATGATAAAAAAAGACTTGAAGACTTTCCTAAAACCCTTCTGAATTAAGAACAATAAATATTTGAAAAGATAACCAAACTGACATCAAACCCAGGCTTCGACTGTAAAAACAAAGACACTGCACTTGATCAAGAAACCCCGATAAGTCAGACTTCAATCGAGGAATAGGTTGTCTGCCTCTTCTGAGATAAAAAAATTCCTGATAAAGGCACGCAAATGACACTTCAACAACTTGCATATGTATGTGGGTTGTCCAAAATTAGGGCATGTATGTACACGTGCAAACCCACTACAGACCACATATTCCTCTATAACTCCTCCAAAAAAGAAGACAAATAGGTAGACTGGCATGGTAGGGAGAACTGGTATGGCACCAACATGTGACCAGAATTCCTTAAAGACTCATCAAACTCAGAAATAAACTCAAAAGGTAAAAACCAATCAAACACCCATAAAATCCCCTAAAACCCTAGATATGTCCCCACTATGGTCGCTAGTTCTGTTATAGCGGGAAAACCCCCCTATGGAATAAACTAGGGTTCAACATGTAGGCATATCTAACCGTCTAAAAGTATCATACCTTTCTAACTACCCTGAACATATCCCACATTCATATATGAAAGACAAAGTGAAAAGATCAGGTAACTTTACCTTTTACTCCACATCTGGTGTCGATCCTCTCACATTCGATAGCTCTACTGATTACAAGCCTCCTCCCAAGGTTAACCTACATTCACAAACAGATAAACAGATAACTACAAAAATGCATCTCATATATAAATCATGGGTTAGATGTTAGAATGAAACATAAACTGAATACAAACATTTGACACATCATATTCCGGGACAGGAAAAGTATTTATTTTATTGATTTCACAATGTTTACTTACAACAAAGGTCGACGACTGCTCCACGAACCTCGTCCGAGATCCTCTTCAACAAGCTCCAACTGTTCCCCCACATATCTTTCTCCTCTCATAATTCTTCTAGGGAAATGGCATAGGCTTATGATGGAGTAAAAAGGAAATAATGGGAAATTCTGATGCAAATCTCACAAGGTGGTTGCAATTATTTGGGGCAAGGAGGGGTTGTGAAATGGGAAGAGTTTCACTATTCTTATGCTTCTCCTAGGAATGAGATCCCAACACTTCCTTTTATATGACAAAAGGATGGTTATTTGGTTGGGTGATGGGCTATAGTAAGTGGATCAGTTGGGAAACTACCCAATAGCCCATAGACTCAACAAATTCCTTGCAAATTTTTAATTTTTGCAACTTTTGTTGGTATACACGGGCTGTAATGGTGCAGCTAGCATACATACACAGGCTGTAGTGGTGGAGAAAGCATGTGTACTTGGGCACTAGTGGTGCAAAGCAAATACATATTCAAAAATGAGGTTTTTAAGAAGAGTTGCTCAGTGATGGCTTGACAAAAATGGCAAGTAAGAGGGCCAAATGCTAGGTATGCATGTATGGTGAAATTTAGGTTTATAACAATTACTCATACTCCACCATGGTATTTCCTTTGGTGTTACATACTTCTATTTATTTTGGTTATAACATCTCCTAGAGTTGCCTCCACTACATTGCATCCTTGGTGTTATTTATTTTTTTCCACCTACTCAACCATATAGGATGACCCACATGGTTTTGAGTGATTTTTGTACCATTTCATTCATACATCATGGCTCTCTAACTCTCCCTCTAAAAGATCCCATTTTGACTTGTAGACATTTCTCTTCTCTCCTTTCAGAAGACTAGATGCCAACATCTTTATAACAACTTATTGAAATAAACATGGGCCACATCTCAAATATGGAGGCTGTCTCACATTGGATACTAGGTTTTATGATTTCAAGCATTTAATAGAGTTTCCACTTGGACCACCTCTCTTGACTACAAAGAATCATGTAGTTTACCTCCTTTATGTTCAAATACAACTACTTGGAAAAATCCTTATGGTGGAAATTTCATAGGCTCCCCATTTTTCAATAGCATCAACTAGTTCATGTTGGTCAGTGGAAGAAAAAATAAGAACACTTTAACATAGCATAAATAGGTTAAACAAGCATAAAAATGAGAACAACAATCACACAGTTGACACAATGATTTATGTGGAAACCCAATATGGGTAAAAACCATGGGAAATGATAATCAATATTCCTATTATTCAAGGGAGAATTACAATATCCAATCACAAGCAAACAATGATCCTCTCCTCTCATACACACATCACAACTCAGTATTGTGTCTTTCTCGCACAAACTACACATTTCTCTCTTCACGTCTATGGGTATGCTCATGTATATATCATCTCTCAAACAATTAGACAAACTTATTATAATAAGATCCATCAGTTACACAAACTATTCACAAAAGAGTGCATGCATGCATATTCTAAATATAATTGATATCCATGAGCATGTGACCGCATGAGAAATTGGTTGGCATGTCTCCAAAAATATCCACCTTGACAATAATTTACCTGATATATCATGACCAAATTAATTCATCGCTTTTTTGGTAAGCCAAGAGAATCCAAACACCATTGTAGCTTCTCTAACAAAATTGGTTTTGTAAACATGTCTGTAGAATTCACTTTTGTATGGAACTTTTCTAGAGCCACTACCCCTTCATCAACAACATATCTTACAAAATCGTATTTGATATAAATTTTCTTTGTCTTACTATGATAAGATGGATTGATAGACAAATGAATATCACTTTGACTATCACAAAACACTTTCACTTTGTCCTACATCCTTCCAAACTCACCCAACAAACTTTAATTTAACCAAATTGCCTCCTTGCATGCATGTGAAGAAACCATATATTCTGCCTCAGTAGTGTATAAAGCAACTATGTTTTGAAGCTTTGACATCCAACTAATAGGTCCTCCTGCAAGATTAAAGACATATCCTGAAGTGGATCTCCTTTTTCCCATGTTACCTGCAAAATCTGAATCTACATAACCGCAAACTGAATAATTGGAACCATCATAGGTCATAGAATAATTACTTGTGCCTCTAAGATACCAAAGCACACATTTCATTGTTTCCCAATGCTCTTTACTTGTATTTTCCATGTATCTATTGACAACACCAACTTCATGTGAAATATCTTGTCTAGTACTCACCATCGCATACATCAAACTTCCCACTGCATTAACATATGATACACGAGACATATAATCCTTTTCGTTGTCATTACTAGGACAAAAACCTAGAGAAATATTGAAATAGAAATCCAAAGGGATACGTATGAGTCTCACATCATTCATATCGAATATCATAAGTATTTTCTCCACATACTTATATTGTGATAACCACAACTTACCATTTTTCCTATCTTTGTGTATCTCCATGCCTAATATTTGTTTTTATGCTCCTAGATCCTTCATATGAAACTCCCTAGCCAGGTGAGCCTTTAACCTGTTGATTTCAACCATGTTTTTTCTTGCCAAAATCATATTGTCAACATATAACACCAAAATAATGAACATGCCTCTTTCCAAATTTCTAAAGTAAACACAATGATCATATTCACTTCTTGTAAAATTTAGGCTCACCATGAGGGAATCGAACTTCTTGTATCATTTCCTAGGAGACTATCTCATGACATACAATGACTTCTTGAGTTTCCAAACAAACATGTTATTGTGATCCTGAACAAACCCTTATGGTTGTTACATATATATATCATCATCTAAATATCCATGTAGAAACATTGTTTTAACATCTAGCTTCTCTAACGCAAGATCAAGTAAAGAAGCTAGTGCTAACATAACACGAATTGAAACAAGCTTCAGAACTGGTGAAAATATCTCATGAAAATCAATAGCTTCCTTTTGAGAATGTCATTTTTCTACCATTCTTTCTTTATACCTTTCAACTTTATCATCAGACCCACTTGCACCCGACAACCTTTCTGTCCTTTGGAAGTTCTAGCAGGTCCCATGTTTTATTCCTCTCTAAGGCATCCATTTCTTCTTTCATATATTTTTTCCATTGAGGACTTTCAAATACCTTAATTGCTTCCTGAAAAGAACTAGGTTCTCCATCAAAAGAAACCAAATCCACAAATGAAACATAATCATCATAGCTTGTAGGAGGATTCCTAGTGTCTGTAGATCTCCTTAGAGATGGTTGAGGCATATCCTTAGTTTATTATATTTTTTCTACATCTTCATATTCCTCTTCTGGAAATTCTTCATGCTCCTCCCTTTCTCAAGATGGATGCATTTTCGACTGAATTTGTTGAACTTGCAGTACACGTTCTTGTCTCACTTCAACATCTACCAATTTTGATTTGAAGAGTGAGGATTCATCAAATACTAAATCTTTTCTTATGATGAGTTTGTGGGAAGTAGGATCCCACAATCTTTACCCCTTAACTCCATCACCATAACCAACAAAGAAATATCTCTTTGATCTAGGATCTAACTTATAAAATTGATATTTATAAATAAGAGCATGCACATCACAACCAAATATTCTCATATTTGAAAAATCACATGAATGATCCGTCCATACCTATTCTTGAATATTACAGTTTTTTGTAGTTGATGGTGACCAATTTATCAGATAACATGTTGTAAGAATTTATTCTTCCCACAATTCCTACTACAACTTGGCATTATTGAGCATGCTCCTTTCTCTCTCTAGGAGAGTCCTATTCATGCATCCAACAACACCATTCTACCGAGGAGTATAAACCGTGGTATTATGTCTTTCAAGCCAAACTTCCTTTCAATAGTTCTCAAATTCCACAGATTTGAACTCACATCCATTATATGTTCTTAAACACTTGATTGACCTATCAATGCTCTTTTCAACCAAAGCTATAAATTGCTTAAAAGTATTAAATACATTAGCTTTTCTTTTAAGTATTTAGACCCAAACCTTTCTAGAGTAATCATCTATAAATGTCATAAAATATGATGATCCTCCAAAATAAACTATAGGGGATGGTCCCCAAACATCTGAATGAATGTAATCAAGGATACCTTTGCTTATATTCCTTCCTGTTTTAAACTTATGTCTACACTATTTTCCAAAGACACAATACTTGTAGAAATTCAAATTCAGAAACTTTAAAATTGGAAGTAACTTATGATCAACCAGTACATTAATCCCTTTCTCTCTCATATGACCAAACCATTGATGCCATAAATGAATAGAGTCATTTGAATATTCAGATGATACCACTTCTTGATTTACTTTTGTCCTTCCTTGAAGTTTATAAAGGTTCCCTATCCTATTTTCCTTCATGACTAATAAGATGCCTTTGGACACCTTCAATACTCCACCTTGAGCTATACACCTATAACCAACAAAATATTGAACTCCCAAAGATATCAATTTATTTCTAAGTTTGGGTACATGCCTTACATCTGTTAATTTTATTATAGAACCATCATGCATTTTAATTCGGATGCTGCCAACTCCAACAATTTTCCAAGAAAAATCATTTCCCATAAAAAAAACACCATCATCAATAGATTGGTAAGTTGAGAACCAATTTCTATGAAGACACATGTGGTTTGACACACTAGAATCTAATAACTAATACTGATGTTGATTTGAAATATCACAAGTAGAAAATACCTCATCAACCATACCTAAACCAAAACCTGACTTTGTTTCAGCTAAATTAGCTTTCTTCTCTTCTTTTGTGGAGTCCTCCTTGGATGCATTTTGTATTTTCCAACAATCCTTATTTAGATGCCCAAATTTCCCACAAAACCAAAATTTCTTCTTACTCTTCTTTCCTTTTGACTTAGACCTTTATGTAAATATCTAATTTTTCCCCTTTTTTGTAGATCGACCTCTAACCACCATTTCTTATGTTGTTGAGGTTTATTTACTGGATCTTCTCCTCATCTCCTCATACAACAAAGCTCCCACAACAATGTCATAATCAATGGCATATGTTGAGATGAACTACATAGATCTGACGAGATGATCCCAAGACTTCGAAAATGAATACAATAGTGTAAATACCTTATCCTCATCTTTGTACTTTACTTCCATATTATATAATTGACCAATCAGAGTATTGAAAAAATTCAAGTGATCAACAAATTTTGTACCTTCTTTCATCTGCAAGTTGTACAACTGCCTCTTCAAGAATATTATGTTTGTCATGGAATTTTTCATATAAAACTTTCCATATTTCTCCATAATCCTGTTGTTGTATTCTTATCAACGATGTGAAAAATGACTTCATCTTCCAAACACAGAAGAATGGTACTGAGAGCTCTTGTATATAGATCATCCCACTCCTCATACAACATTCCTGGTGGTCTCTTTGACTTGCCTGCCAAAGACTTTTGCAATCCTTTTTTCACAAGAAGATCCCGCATCTTGAGCTTCCATAACTGAAAGTTATTATTGCAACTAAATTTCTCAACTTCAAATTTCGAACTTTGAACCTTAGCCATTTTTCTCTAAAAAAAAACCTCTTCCAAATCACAGTCAAGCCCTATGTCACTCTTCTTCTCAAACATGAAAAAACCCTTTTTCTCCAAAAAACATGTAATATCCCCAAAATATTAGAATATTAAATTACAAGTGAACTTTAGAATAAAATTCCGTTTTTCAAAAATTTGGATTTGGAAATTATTTGCCATTTATGGAAAATCAAAATTTGGAATTTTTATTATTATAATTAATTATTTAGTGACTGTTGGGCAAATATTTGACTTTCCCAACCAACCTATTTTATTTTGACACATGTGAAAGACAAAATTTTTATAAATTAGTTGTTAGAAGACAAATGGAACAACCAGGTTAAAAATAGCTTACCATGACTCCATGAGTGGGGAACACATTTGAGTCACCTCAAGGCTTATTTTTACAAGTGGAAAATGTGGGATTTGACCACTAGCATCCCATAAAAGTTAGGGATTTTTAAAGCTGGGAATTTCCCATGGAGGGAAGGAAAGAACTAGGCATAAGATGCATATAAAAACAACATATGGTGGAGGCATGATGCTGCTTAGTAGGTTGTGTTGAGAAATCAAAACACCCTAAAAAGACTACGTCAAATTTCACTTTTTCGGTACCACTTGATCTCTTGTAAAATGTCTAATTTGATCTTAGTATGAAAATGTTTCCTCTGCTCGTCTTCTGTTTTTCATCTTAAGTCTTTCAAAGTTGCCCGGGCATGCAAAAATCATCATGAATTAACAAAGACTAACATTTAATTAAAGAAATGACAACCAAAACTTCTCCTTGATGTGCTAAAGGAATTCGGCATCGGGAAGGATTAGAGATGACAAATTTTGTCCGACAGGACCAAAGTAACCGAGCCCCGACCTCCATCGACATCAAAAAACAAGAGTCTTAATTACGTGACAAGCACCACCAAGAATATTGTCAATGACCGATCAATTCGGCATCGACGAAATCTAAAAGAACAAGCATTGAACAAAAAAAAAGAAATAATAAGTGTCAATCTCCAGGATGTTTTCGATATCGGGAGTTTTGAAGGACGATAAACCCCAAAGAAACTACGTGTTTATTTTTGAACTTCGATCCCCGATAATCACCGACGTCGACAGTCGCAATGTATAGCTCAATTTAGCAAGATCGAAGTAAACAAATTCCCGAGTGCAACCCTTACCCATGAGATGAGTTCTAGGTTTTCTTTTAATAAGACCCAAGTTAGTAATGCCACGTCGACATCATTCGGCATTAGAAGTTTCTAAAGGAAAATATCAATGAAATTACAAAATAACTCAGGACAATGGTAATTTAAAAATCACATAATTATGATAAGCTTGAATAAGAACATGGTATATTTACATGCAAAGAGGAAACACGATGCTTTCAACTACTATGACTAGAATCTATTCAGGAAAAACATTTTCTAAATTTTATATATTAATGCTCCCTTCGGGCTTAGGTAATATATAATAAACACTAAAAGCACCTTGGCCAAGCGACCCAGTTACATCGACAATGTGAAAATTCTCACAGCAAACATGGAAAAATATCAAAACATACATCACTTCTGAGAATACAAAACAAGGGTCCACCCATCATGTATCTCTTGCACATGGACCTTCTCCTGGACTGCTCTGTGCACCTTGAAATGTTCTTATGTTCTCCTCCCCCGTCATCCTCCACACTTCGCACAACTACATAATCATATCTTATGCTTCCCAAAGCTTCCTCTTGAGCCAATTTGTGCTTCCTTCGTGACCTGGTGGTGTTGATACCCCCTAGTTCTGCATCGCCAATTGTCTCCATAATTCTCTATTTTTTTTATAAATTTAGGCTATGACAAGTTGGGCTTGATCCAGTTGTTGATTGGGATTTTCAACGTTAGAACCAAATACACTTGTCCTTCGCATTCAACTCCTGCTTCCTCAACTAGCAGTATTGATGGGCTCTAGTCGGGTACCATGCATCCTGAACTCCTCAATGGTCGGGTATGCACTCATCTCAGTCAATACGTGGCTTCCTCCTACTTCCTTATTTTTTCTGGGCCTTCCCCTCCTCCACAGTGTCAGATTTTGAGAGGACATGGCCTCTAACCTGTGTCCTTTAGACAAAATTTTCTCCACTTCGACCTCCTATTGAGGCATTGAAATCATTTCAGATCAAAGTTAAGGATCTCCTTTTGAAATCTTGGAGACACGCGATGACGATAAGAAAGAGTCCCAAGCATGTTGGGGTTCAGACCTGACACTCTGGCTGTCTCGCACACCCCGTCTCGTGTTTTGAGGGGATCCCATAGAGCAGCAATGTTTGTGTTCTTATATTTCCATGACTAGATGAAGGGCCATGTCGCATATTCTGAGAGAATAGGACTCACAAGTCAAGTCCCTACTTGTATACAAACTGGACCGATCTGTGGAACCCACACAAAACATCTAAGATTTATAGTAGAGTAGAGCAGTGAGACAAAACGTTCCAAGGAATACTCATACATTACAACAACATGTTTTGAAGAATTAGCGCATCATATCTGCATGACGGATATGATCCAAGACATGTGAAACGCAGCCGATAGGAGTTACAAAGAATATACAGTACAATCATTTCCAATCTCTTTAATCTTCCCAGCCTCCACTATTAGCGAATGATGGTTGAAACACTTGGTGATACGCTCTCTATGGTAACAACTTGCCTTGAATTGGGGAATTTAATGAATTCATTTATTGTGGCATCCAAACTTTTGGGAGTTGATTCACACTTTCAACACACATTCAACTCTGGCATCCTTTCAAACCCCAAGGGGGGTAATCGACCTCTAGAATGGATTCAATGCTCATATCTGTCGTACCTGATCTGGTGCACTATGCCGCACATATGTAACTCATCCAAACTAAAGAGGAGTGGTGGTGCAAATAGAGATGATATAGGTCATTCAAAAATATTACTAGGATCACGTAAGTATTTAACAATCAAGACTAGCAAGCTCTACAGGTACACATCAATTTTTTTCTTTTCCTCTTACATCTTCCTATGTTTTGCCTAATAAGTAATTTCTAAATGATGTCAATCCCAATTTTAGGAAAGATCTCTCTGACTATCGAACAAAGTTTTCTCCATAACCTAACCAAGGAATCCAAAGGAAACATTGGGGTAAGATCAACGAAGCAGTGAAGGATATAGGACTCCCCGAGTTCGGTGACCCCGACAACTTCATCAATTTATGCGACAAAATTGGATCACATGCCAAGCAAGATTCACTATGGGTCGAAGAGCTAGACAAGGGGACCGATATGTCACCAGGACAAGTGAAAATATTTATGGAACCTATGAAGGCTCAAATCATGCTACAAAATTTAAACACCAGTCTAGTGAAGTACTGAGCACATGCGGTGGAGATCAGAGGATTCTACGCGGCTCCAATGAAACAACATAGATTTCCATGGGCCCAAACTTGCGAAGAGTTGTTTATCAACTAGTTCGAGTATGAGAGAAGTCACCCTTTTCAAGAGATATCTTGGGTTGACTGTCAAAGAAACTGTTAGAAGATGATGACACATGGCGAAATTTTCTTTCCTTAAACTGCACTTAGTCGTTATTTTCAGTTGAATTTTACATTCTAAATAAATACATTGACCAATTAGTTAAGGGTCGATGTTTGTGGCAAGAACTCTTTCTTTCTGGTTGTTAGTAATTATTTTGAAGCTTATTTGAATTGATAAGTCCTTCTAGACCAAAGACAAGTTATTTTCATCAACTGCATGTGTGATTGGACGTGGAGAAGAACTATTTCCTATCCTATTTCATGAATGATGTTGTAATGAGTAAGAGAAATTAACTCTATTGTCAAGTTATCTGGTGCAATGTTTTGTTGTTCTTTTCTTTAATGATGAAGATGAATCATTGTGTTATTATGTAATGAATGGTTCTGGTAGATGAATTATTTTTCTTGCCATTATCTCATTACATATGTGTTTTCTTTCTGGTAGTTAGTATCTCATATAGTAATTGGATGCTCGCAAGGTTAATGTATTAGTAGAAGGCCCCATGGTATAAAATTGTTGTCTGCATGCTTGAGCAACGGGTTATCCCAAGTTCAACCTCTTCCCCTTAGTTAATTTTAATTCCATTTTTTTTTCCAAGTTAGTTTATACTGGCTTACATCTCATATCGGTCCCACCCAAGAGAAAATATACAAAAGACAATAGTCCAAACTGAAGGAAGATCCTTCACAAGAAAACATAAATCCCACCGATAATTTGGCTGAATCACAAGATCTGGAGAACCATTCCACTATTAAATGTTGCAGAGTCTAATTGGGCATCGGTGGCAGGTTTGGTTCCTACTGTTGAGTCAAGGGATTTAAGACCCATCAATAGAATTAGAACTATAAGGAGGGCCTGAGAATGAATGGTTGGATATATATTCTACAAAGTATTTCAAACAAACTATAGATTCAAAACAACCCACATGTATGGCTAGTCATTCTGAAGACATCCCACACATGTTGAGTACTCCTGGAACGAGTAACTCACCCCATCCCAAGGAGGAACCTTTTCACCCTAAAATACCTTACTCTCTTTCTCACGAGGAAGAAAATCAATTCAGAATAACTACAAGAGCCTACGCTTGATAGATCGGTGCATTTTCCTTAGCTCCCATACTCCCTCAAAGAAAACAACAAAGAATACCAGTGGTTATTACTCCTGATGAGGGTTTTGTGCACTCGATCAAAGAATTAATATATTTTCTGATCACAGAAATCCAATAACCTCTTGATTTTATACCCAAAATGCCAGCTAACGATGTCTCTGAACCGGATGAATTTTCAGAAGAGGAAGAGTTTAACTCAGAGTCTGAAGATATAGAAGGCAACAACGACCATAATGATGAAAGGAGGATCCCACCTATGAAAAATCAACCCTGGTTAGCCAAATATGATTTGGCCCTCCCAGGACTAGGTCATAACCTTCCTCATCATCTAGAGAAGTTGCTTCCTAAGTTCGATCCCAAAAACTTTGGATTTCCTAAAGATCATATCAAGAAATTTATACTAGCGATTAGGCTTATGAACTTCCAACATGAAGACGTAGTATTCAGACTTTTCCCCTATACATTTGAAAATTTGGCTTCCACGTGGTACTTCAACCTGTTGATAGGATCTATAACTAGCTGGATGAAGTTCCAGAAATATTTTCTAGACAAATTTGCCGAAGAAACTACAATGGGAGCTCTGATGGCCATTTTTTTCACCGCCACCATGATTTCGAAAGAAAGGGTCAAAGACTTCAATCAAATATTCATGACTATATTGAACAAGTTCCAGTTCGAAGCTAATCCAACTCAGGAATTGCAAATCAAATTTTATGCTAATGCTCTCCCAACTTCCATTTCCATGTTCGTAAAAAGTGTTGCTAAATGAACCCTAGCTGATAATTTTGAAGACGACAAAATGATAGAATTACAGATGAAAGGGTGTAAATAAGGCCATGTTTCATTAGTTAATAAAGAACCTCAACCTCCCCCCAGGAGAGGACTCCTTTTGACTAGACCGTTGGGGAAACCAGCAGAACAGACTCTCGACAAAGGTAATGGTGACATAGAAGATTTACAACGCATGGTTAAGAAACTATCAAACAAGATAATAGACATGAAGAGAAACACAAGGGGAGGAAACCAAGGCCATAGTCCCTACAAGCCTTTCTTTAAAAGAAACCCACTGTTCAAGGCGATTGAACCTCCCCCAGCCAACTTAAATATTAATCTAGGGAATGTGGCATATGATTCTTTCTGTACGTATCATCAGGAAAACCACTCTAAAAGAGACTTCCCTCAATGGGTGCATTCCATGAATTTGATGGCCAATCGATTTCTATATGAAGTCTGCCTAACCGAACAATCGAGTAGTTCAGTTATAAATATTGCTGACCAGGAAGAGGTTGATCCACCACACAAGATACAACCATGCTGATATGGGATCCCGACCCGATCATGCCTTCCAATGACCTGTTTGAGTGTCAAGAATAACCCATCGAGGTATTGATGGTCCAGATGCATAGTAAAGGTCCACCTGTCTCAAAATACATCATTTCTACCCAAAATTCGAGAGATAAGACATCCCCCGTTCCCCCGAAAACAACTTTTTCTCCAAGTAGGAAACCTATAAGCATCCATACCCGAGAATCGTCCAAACTCTATTACAACGTAGTTGAATATTTGAAGAAGTTAAGGGATAACATATCAGTCATGGACATGTGCAGGATCCCTCAGCAGAAGGACTTCCTGCTACAATATTTGAACTCAGTACAAGACCCTATGACTAGCAATGGTCAGGAAATAAATCTATCTCCCACAAA
>SNQJ01S0189165.1:10360-28618 GCA_010110895.2 Picea sitchensis | reverse complement strand
TAATGGCTTAAACATTGACAAAGCATCCAAGAAACTCTTCAACTTCTGGCTCTAGTATCTGCTCCTCATCCGAAGTTATCCATGACCCATTGATCGTGTCTTCTTGCTAATAATATTTAGAAGAAACTTCTAAGTCCTCTTTTGTGGTCTATTCATGGATCACTTGTTCTTGAACTGCTTCATGAGGTGCAAATTCACCCTTAGTGATGACTCTGAACTTTAGGCAAGGATTTGACAAAATCCTTGTAGCAACACATCCTCCCTTGCTCAACAAATTCTTGAGCATTGTTATGTACTTTTGGTTGTTCTGTAGGTCATGCTAATGAATTGATTAGTGTATGGGGTTTTTTTACAAAAGCAAAGACTTATCTATCTTAAAGAAATAAACAAAACAAACCACAACAAACAAACTTAAAGAAAAATTTGATTATGTGCTCGAATGTCCTCATGCTAATCAGACCATGTTGTCACCAGGATGTCTGTAGACATGAGTTAGCTTTATTTACATGAATAAAAAAAGATCGCATAAAAGGAAACACACTTGCAGTGCCAACATGATGAGGACTCGGAGATACCCCTAAAGTAGATGTGCAAGTTATTACCTCTTGTCTTACTGTCTCTCCTCCTCCAAGTCGTAAATGTTGGCGAAACAAACAAAATGCAAACAAAAATTTGATAGCAAAAAATTAAAATGAAGCAAACAACAGAAATATTGAAATTTCAAGACTAATTCCTTTAGTGCCTCCCCGACAACGACGCCAAAACGTTGGGTTGATCTATTGGTCTAGATTCCTTAGCATATATTATCAATTCGGTCAAGTAAACTTGTGAGACATAGACACAATATGTGTAGAACTAGTCTTGAAATTGCCTATGGACTCCTACTAAAAATCAAAGCATTAAAATGCCACCGTCAAAAATGGAAATGGTTATCTTGGTCATGATCACTCATAATTGACCGTCTATGGTAGGGAATCAGATCACAAGTAAATCATTACTATCAAAGTACATGTTTACTTGCAAACACACTATGTTTTATTCAACCAAGCTTCAATTCCAACAGGGCTATCTCAAGATATGAGTTGAAGGCTTGGATGAAAATAAACATAAGAAAGGAAGAAAGGAATTGTAGTCTTAGTCAACTCTGAGTATATTAGTGTGAATATTGTTTGTATGGAATGGAAGATAAAAGATAAATCAATCACATTATTTTCTTTAACATCTAGATCCAGAAAAATCATAAATCACATAATCAAAGTAACATTTGTCTGCAAACTAACTAAAATGAATTCTAGTTCTATAAGAAATCAAAACAGAGCATGCATGTAACAAAAGAAAAATGTTAAAATAACTTACATAAAGAAAACATAGACCAGGGGCCCTCCTGGAATATGTTGTTAAGGGAAACTCAGACTATGTGAAATACCTAATTCATCAAATTGTTCAGAACTCCTTTGTATTCAACATTAATGTTAAAATCAGTAGTTACAGTATGTCTTCAGCCATATGCTTTTACAATAGAATATGGAACTCAATACATTTACTCACCTTGTTTGTATATATGAAATTGCATCTAACAAACTTGTTATCTATATTCACTCATATATGGATCTTGAAAACAGATTTTGTTCTTTGGCTAGTCGTAACCCTTAACATGTGATTTTGAAAATCGACCATTAAAGGAAAATCTGGGCAATTTTTTTCTGAAGATCCGCTCGTACAGCCCACATCGTGCACTTTTCGAGATTATGTCACACATGTCACCTAAATGGAACTATTCGGCACAAAACCCATGTCGCGAAATTCATTGATTCACCCTCGTCACTCCATAAATTTCCTCTGAGTATTACTACCTGGAAACTCTATTTTCCATAACTAGTTACAGAAAATATGCTCAGATCTTCATTATAGCATTGGTCATGGTTATTCCTTGATCTTTTGGATCAGGTCCTTGATTCTCTAAGAATATGATCATTGTTCCTTACTTCTATAATCAAATCCCCAAATCTTTCTGTGAACTACATATTTTCTGTAACAATTACCCGCAGATTTCCTATCATATTTGTATTTTGAATTTCTTGTAATAGTTGTCTGCGGATTTCCTGTGATTTTCCTGTAATAACTACCTTCCAGTTTTGACTTGCATTGACCTCCAGGTGTCGAATGCCATGGAAATGGTAAAATAGATATTTTACCATCTCCATAGATTGGTGGATTACCTCCAAGTGAAAATTCTTACTTAGAACAAGTGGAACTATATCAACCTGCAATTCCTGTAATGCTCATGAAACATAGTGAATTCCTGTAATTACTGATTTTCAACCAGTAAATTGAAAAATTAGCTTTAATTATCATTTACAAGGAAAACTTAAGAGTTTCTTTCCAAAATACATCTTATACCTTTTTTGTCCACATTATACCATGAGGATGGATGGACATAAGCAAAAGTGAAGGTTTGTAAGGAAAAAAATGGAGGTGAAGGGCATGGTGAAAAGATCAAAATTGGCACCCAACACACATCATGTTGCGTAATGGATCCCATAATCTGTGGTGCCCAGAACATATCTAAGGATGCACTTGGCAGCCTTCCAGTGTATCTCATGCACCCCCTCCATGTACCTAGAAGCTGCCTTACTGCATTGGTCGAGTGTGGGTGAGATATAAAAGGCTCCCCACAAGATGTCAATACAAGGTGTTGTCCACCATTGGTGTATCCCCGCCATCATCAAGATGTACCCCAGACAAAAAAGGTGTGGCTCCCACTTGCAGTCGATTATGTGGAATCTAACCAAGAGATCCCAGGCATACTTAGTCTGAGATAGCTTGATGCTTGAAGCATCATGATTGATCTCGAGACCAAGGAAATAGTGGAGTGGACCCATGTCCGTCATAGAGAACCTGTCGTGCAGAATGTATCTGACAACAACAATTGTTGAGGTTGAACTTCATGTGATCAAGAGGTCATCAACATAGAGAACTAGGATCAACAAGGAGTCTGAGGTCCTCAACATGTAGATGTTCGAATCTAATTTACATCTAACAAAATGATGAGAAAACAAGTAGGCATCCATCTTCGTGTACCATGCTCTAGGCACCTTCTTGAGGCCATAGAGGGACTTCTTCAATCGACATACTAAGGATGAGTTATGAATGAACCCCTGCGGATTCTCCATGTAAATGTCCTATGAGAGATCCTCGTGAAGAAAAGCATTATTCACATCCATCTGGTGAACTTCCCACCCCCTGGTTGTCACAATGGCAAGAGCCAATCAGATGGAGTCCATCTTTGCTACGGGAGCAAAGGTCTCATCATAGTCTATCCCGTGAATCTGTCGAAAGCCTTTGGAAACCAATATTTCCTTATACCTGATAACTTGTCCATAGATTCCTTCTTGGTCCTGTAGACCCATCTGCAACTGACAAGATTTTGGTCTGAAGGAAGCGTAACCAGATCCCAAGTATGGTTCTCAAGGAGAGAGTTATACTCCTGCATGGAGGCTTCCTAGAAGGGATTCCCTGCAACCTATGCATAGTTCTGTGAGTCTGAAGCTAGAACCATATAGCAATGCATGGGCATCATCCGTTCAGTAGTTGTGAGTACATGAGGAGGATCCTCAAACTGACACCTCGTCCTCCTCTGATCTACTGGATCCCCCACAAGGTCCCTTGTTGCCTATAGGGTGATTTATTCCCACTTGGGAATCTTTGGTGGCTCAACATTTGCATGTTGATCATCAACATGCTCATCATCTTCTAAATCAGATTCAGAGTTGAGATATGAACCATGATCTAAGTGAATAGACTCATCATCACTGATGTCTAGTGCAGGCAGTGGTAAAGAAGCCTTTGCATGTGGCTCCAATGATGCTTGCAAGGGAGTTTCCTCAAACTGAACATTGTCCTCAATGATGAGCCTATTAGTAGAGCGATCAAGTAACGTGTAACCCTTCACACCATCTAGATATCCCACGAATATGCATGCAATACTGTGTGGATCTAATGTTTTACTCTTTCCAGAGGGTACACGAGCCCATGCATGTGATCCAAATATTTAGAAGTGGGTGACTTTGGGCTTACTGCCTCTACATGCCTCAAAGGGGGTCTGGTCCTTGACAGTTCTGTGAGGATATATATTTTGAATGTGGTTGGCACAGTTAAGTGTCTCAACCCAAAGCTTGGGTGGTAGAGATCCTGCATGCAACATGCAAGTGGCCATCTCCTTGAGGGATTTGTCCTTCGTCTCAGCTATTTTGTTATGTCACAGAGTGTTAGGCATTGTGTGTTGCAATTATATACTTGCCTTTGAACAAATATGTTGGACATCTCGGTTCACATATTCCCCCCCATTCTCTGTGCGGAGGATTTTGATCTTTCTCCCAGACTAAGTCTCTACATGTGCTTTGAAGTCTTTGAGATGCTCAAAAACCTCGAACTTCTTCTTGAGAAAATACACCCAAGTGTATTGTGAGAAATCATAAATAAATGTAAGCACGTACCTTGTTTTATTGATGGATGGATGAGGAAAAGGTCCCATCAGATCACTGTGAATGAGCTCCAAAAGAGAGGAGGCCATCTAGGACTTCTCTTTCTCAAACTTCTCTTGAGGATGTTTTCGAAGAACGCATCCTTGACAAACTCCTTTTGAAAAGTGTATGTTGGGAAAGTCTGTGACCATATCTTGTTTGCATAGTTGTTTCCTGTAATTCATATGGTCAAATCTCTCATGCCATAATCTACTAGTATCATTAGTGTGTGTCAATAGTAAAGCATAATCATATTTAGCAATGAATTTGTTGAAAGTATACAAACAAGATTGGTGGTTTACCTCACCAACAACAATTGTGGAGTTATCATGCATATCAGATATGGTTACAAAATTAGGTGTGAATTCCACCCTTTCTATTGTACAAGAATGTGTTATCTGATAAATGGAGAGTAGATTCAGAGATAGTTTTGGAACATGTAAGACGTTCTCAAAACTTCTGTGTGGGAGTTCTATTATGCCTTGCCCAATGACCTCAACTGGGATGTCATCTCCCATGAGGATGGGAGGACCCGTGCATGTAGAAATAGAAGATTCTTTGTTGCTTCCATATGGTGGGATGCACCTAAATCTAAGATCCATGCATCAGGAGAAGAGTTAATGGCAATCAATGCATGAGACTTACCTTGTTTGGCTTGATCTTCCGGCTTCTTCTTGGTAGCTTCGGGAATGTGATCCTCGAGGTTGTTCTTCTAAAGAATCTATGTCATTTGATCAATTTTCTTCTTCATGAATGTGGACTCGGGTTGATAACCGCAATTGCATTAATCGCATTTGGTCTTCCCTTTCTTTCTTTTTCACCTTTGGAGCCTGAGGAATCATCAAAAGGTTTGGAGTACCCTCCCTTCTTTGGCTATGCATGCACCTTTCCCTTGCCCTTTTGCTTGGACTTTGAAATGGAAGTCTTGTTGCTTTCATGCACAACAAGTGCATGGGCATTGGGTCCCTTGATTATCCCCATTTTGATGAGCTTATCTTGCTCATACATGAGGGCTTCAATAAACTGATCCAATGTCGGGATTTTCTAAGCCGCTCCTGAAGTGAATATGTTTGTATGAAACGATGAGACGAAAAAAGCATAATCCAAACCAAGTCTTGCTAAGATAGAAAGGATTAGCTCACTGTGTTGAGTGGATTTGTCTATTCCACATCCCTTTAGACGAAGGAGGGACTTGAACTTCGTAAACAAGTTCTGGATGTTGTCAAAATTCCTCGGATCTAAGGAATTTAGTTCAACCTCGAGCATATGGCCTCTCATTTCGTCATGTTTGCAAAAGAGATCCTCCAACTTTGTCCAAATCTCATTTGGTGTGGTACAAGCTTCAATGTGAAATAGAAGCTCAGAGGACATAAACACATGAAAGAGGTTGTAAGCCTCATCCATGCGGTTGATATGCATATTCTTCTCGATAACATAGATTGGTTCAACCTCTGTAACCATCGTAATCAGGTACAAGCCTCTACATCTGAGTTGATGCAGATTTTTTAGCTTCCACTCGAAGTAGTTATGAGGCATGAGAAGTATTGTCGACGAATAAACCATCTTTTATGACTACATCTCCCTTTTGGACCTACGAATAAGATACCTTTGCACCTTGCTCCTAGCAACCTATGGGCTATGATACCATGTAGAATTGTGGTGTAACCTGCACAGAGAATCTAGCTAACAACAATTCGTACAAAGCTTGCAAATTGAGAGATGAGAGAAAAGAATCAACAAAAGCATATTCACTAATGAGAGAATGATTAATTACACATGATATACTCTACATGGCTAAGTAAAATCACCATAGTAGTGATCTAGAAATATCTAGACACCCACTAACAGAAACTAAAGTAATCTGCCACACAGTCCTAGTTAATTGATCCATGCAAATTAGTTAATTGATTCACATGTGTGGAAGTAAGAGAAACACGTGCAACTCATGGTGATAAAACTGAGGTTTCCATGTCTGAGTGACTTCCACTAGTCCAACTGAGTGTAATAGACTCTAAACAGAAGAGGAGCACTCTATTTTGTAGGAGAATATTCTCATATAAGGAAGCATTCTCAACATTGGACTATCAACCATAGGAAAATAATTACCTAGGTGAGTGTGTAATATCTCCAACATTTCTTGGGTTCTCTCTATGACTTATTTTGGGTCTTCATTATCTCTTGATTTCCCCTTTGATGCAATCTCTGGATTAGAGACTCCAACCTCTCTGATTGGTTTGAACTTCCTTGCTAGAGTTGTCATGAGGAGGGGCATATTGTAATATATGTCAACGACTTTCTCTTCCAACCTTGCAAATCTCTCTACTAGATATCAAGGGTTGTTATGAAAAGACGCATCAATCATGGCTAGGGTTTTGCGACTTTCTTTTTAAACCAATTCCTAGATCCCTGCAACTTTCCACAAATGCCCCAAGAAAACCTGCTCTAATACCAATATGATCTGTAAACCACCATGGATATTCCACTAGAAGAGTTCATCACAACAGATCCAATAAAATATTGAAATCTTTACTGTGAAAATTAATTTTTCTTTTAGATCTCATATTCTTTAATTATTGGTTTTTTTTCTTAAAATGTATGAAATAGATTAAATGCAAAAAATAGAGAACAAAAATAAGTGCTCACACACCATCCACAATTAAACACAAGATATGACCTGGGAAATCCAATACGGTAGAAAGCCTAGCTAGAACATGAGGCCAATCTTCTCTCTTTTCCTCAAATGCAATTAAAAAGAAAGAGACTCTTTGTGGAGTTGTCTTTGACACTATGGCCTGTATGACTACTACAATATATGTCCTCCTATGTTATGCTCACAAAATACCACTCTCATATGTTTTCCTCAGTTATGGAATAAGATACAATACAAAAGAATGAAACCTCTTCTCCTCCTAGCGACCCGATATTTAACATAGCTCGACAGTCATCTAGGGTTAGGGTACTGACTTCCACAACCCTCAATTAGTGATTGGGTTTTGACCTTCTAGAATTTTCTAGAAAATCGACAACGTGGTTAGCCCCACACATTTAAGTACTGGGGGCTGACGTTGCATCCACTTGCACCATGGTGATCAATCTAGTAGGTCAACTTGCAGGAGGCATAACTTTCACATATGAACTCCAATCGTGTTGATTCATGTAACATTGAAAAGGTCTCGATGTATAGAATATAGTCAATGGCTCTGTAGTAAGGTTTGGGCCATAAAAAGGTGTCATTTGATACCTCAAAATGGCCACTGAATATTTCAAATGGTTTTTGGACTCAAATTTCCAAATTTGAATCGGCCGCTAAAATGGCTCGACAAGTTAATTCCTATGATTTTTCACCCATAAAGCATCAAGATAGATGACAAATAATATATTGATCCAATCCATATCAATCTTCATCATATGAATATCCTCTTATCTCAAAATCCCTCATTGATTATGTCATACAAATTGAAAGGCCCCTTAATATTATTCTTACACCCAACTTGTTATTTCTTGTGTCTTACAAAAATCTATTTATCAATTATTTCACAATGTTATGCATGGAACACTTATATACACTAGCCCTACACTATCATATATTTTGACAAAATATTATTTATCCAAACAACTATGATTGATGTGTTGGAATCAACCTCATTGATCCAAAGGAACCTTCTCAAAATATTATCTAATGAGTGGTTTGCATTATATGGAAAGTAATAACAGTATGCAAGTCCAACCTCCATGAACTTATATATCATTGTGATTTTATTATTTCTTTTATTTTTGTTTTAACGTGCCAAGTCATTTCTGCTATCAAAAAATATTGCATTTCATATTCTTTCATACTCGTGCTTAACACAATTAACAAAATCTTTTCATTCTTAGGTTGAATATTTTAAACACAAGCCCTGCTATATATTATTTGTATTTAATAAATACATATTTCACCATTTAATAATAAAGCAACCGTAAAATATACTTCGTAAATAAACTTTGGTAAAAAGAAAATTATAATTTGAAAATCATTAATGCTTATATATTTATTTCTCAAACTTCATAAGGTCTACACTCTCTATTTCAATCCTTTGTCATATGTGGTGCTTTCTTTGACCTTTAGGCTTGGCGTCGAAATAAGAAATTAAGTCATAACATCCACTTTGATTTTAATCAATGTAATTTTTTGTTGTTTTTTTATTTTTGTATTACATTGATATTCACAATCATAATTTAAAATCTCCATGTGCAGCATTTAAGAACAAATATTACTAAATTTTATCATATTTTATCCTTTCAAAGGATTTCCATCATTGTGTATTCAAATTCATTTACACTTTAAAATCTCCATGTGCAACATTTAAAAACAAATATTATTAAATTTTATCATATTTTATCCTTTTAAAGGATTTCCATGAGTATATTCAAATTCATTTACTAAAGTAAATGTTCATGGTTCAAATATTGTTATAAGAACACCATCATATAATCTTTATTCCTCAATAATAATAAAAATCTAAGAGATATTTAACATATGTTGGCAACTTCATATTGTAATTTTTCTTTTATTGCCATTTTGTTTCACTATAATTTATAAACATTCTCACTTTAAATAATCCACCCAATCTTTGCCAATATTTTATCTAAGGCATAGGCCCAGTGTTAGGTGCATACTTTTAACAATATTTTCTTTATTTTGTCTACTCATTATTATGGCTTTTAACAAGTTTGTACATCAAATGCCCCACATCTTTAGAACTCTCAAAAAGATTGTTAGCCATCTTAAAACATTAAGATCCAATGTTTTATAAACAATTATTTTCCACGTTACAATAACTACAAAAATCACCACATCTAAAAAGTTATAATGATTGTGTTACTCAAAATTAGAACGAACGTATAGAACACTAACCAGGCCATTGACAACATCACATCGAACAATATACAAGACTTTAAATAACATAATTTGTAATAAGAATAGGATCTAAGTTTTCAACGTGCCAAATGTTATGGAAAACATTAAAAACTTTATGTTGGACTAAGCATTTTTCAAGAGCTTGTCTTAAGTTAATCATGTCTCTTTATTGTATCCACAACTTTGACTAACATCTTTTGCAACAAAAGACCGAGACATTATTTTTGGGATTATCTACATAGAGTAAGTGATTAATTTATGACCCATATCCATGAACATTAGTCACAACTGACCAATTTCTCATGATTTTGAATACTTCACCTAGCACACATTGCATTAGGTGATGCTCACAAACGTAACGAAGTGGGATTGAAACTAGCAAAATGAATCACATAGCCTCAATCATTATCTCCAAGGCTTGCACCTAGTAACCAAGACTTTTCGAGAAGATCACCTATCACAAAAATCATCTGACTCAAGCACACTTAACCATGGGGATTTTCCCCACTTATCTTGCTAACCCCATTTGCAAAACTTTAGCAAGTATTCTTATTTATAAACTATTCAAATAGAGCTCACTTCACTCTTTTTATTTAAAGGAGCTTTCACAATCTAATATATAAGATAACATCTTTTGGAATTGTATGCATAGAGTTTAAGTCATTAATCCAAGACCCATATCCATGAGCATTAGTCACAACTAACCAATTCCTCGTGATTTTGAATAATCAACTTAGCACTCATTCCATCGGGTGATGCTTACAAGGGTGAAGAAGTGATATTGAAACTAGCAAAATGAATCGCATAGCCTCAATCATCACCTTAAGGGCTTGCACTCGATAACCAAGACTTCCCCAAAAAGTCACCCATCCCAAAACTCCTCTGGCTCAAACACGCTTAACCGTGGAGTTTTTTCCAATGGTGAAACCTACTTAATTTGCTACCTTGTTTTCAAAACCTTAGCAATATTATGCCTTATGAACTACTCAGTTAGAGCTCCCTTGGCTCTTTTTATTTAAGCATTGAGGGGCTTTTGCAATCCAACATATGATGGGATTATCTACATAGAGTAAGTCATTAATCCATGAACATTAGCCACAACTAACCAAATTCTTCATGATTTTGAATAGTCAACTTAGCACTCATTACATTAAGTGGCGCTCACAAAGGTGAAAAAGTGAGATTGAAACTAGCAAAATGAATCACATACCCCAATCATCACCTCTATGGCTTGCACCAAGTAACCGGGACTTCCTACGGAGGTCACAAATCTCAAAAATTCTCTAGCTCAAGGGTGCTTAACCATGGAGTTTTTCCCCATAGCGAAGACCACTTAGCTTGCTAGCTCATTTGCAAAACCTTAGGCAAGTATTAAAGCTCACTTATCTACTTTTATTTAAGCATTGAGGGGCTTTCGTAGTCCAACATCTGAAATATCACTTTTGGTTGTGCCTTCTTAACTATACAATTAAAGCTCACTTATCTACTTTTATTTAAGCATTGAGGGGCTTTCGTAGTCCAACATATGAGATAGCACTTTTGGGATTATATACATAGAGTGAGTCAGTAATCCATGACCCATCCATGAGCATTACTTGGAACTGACCAATTTTCTCATGATTTTAAATAGTCAATTTAGCATTCATTAGATTGGATGATGATCACAAGGGTGAAGAAGTGTGAATGAAACTAGTGAAATGAATCACATAGCCTTAATCATCACCTCCAGGGCTTGCACCCGATAACCGAGGCTTCCCGAGAAGGTAACCTATCCCAAAACTCCTATGGCTCAAGCACGCTTAGCAATTGAATTTGTCCTCATAGTGATGCCCACCTAGCTTGCTACCCCATTTGCAAATTCTTCGCAAGTATTATGCCTTATGAACTATTTTGTTAGAGATCCCTTGACTCTTTTTATTTAAGCATCGAGGGGCATTGGCAATCCAACATGTAAGATATCATTTTTGGGATTATCCACATAGAGTAAGTCATTAATCCATTAACCATATCCATGAGCATTAGTCAAAATCGACCGATTTTGACATGATTTTGACATGATTTTGAAAAATCGACCGATTTTGACATGATTTTGAAAAATCGACTCGACACTCATTGCATAGGATGATGCTCACAATGGTGAAGAAGTGGGATCGAAAGTAGCGAAATGAAATACATAGTCTCAATCATCAGCTCCAAGGCTAGAGCCCGATAACCAAGACTTATGGGGAAAGTCATCCATCTCAAAACTCCATTGGCTCAAGCACACTTAACCATTTATTTCCCCCCCACAGTGAATCCCACTCAGTGTGTTACCTCTGAAGATTTTTCCAGGTCCTAATAGGTTTCCATCTGGGTCTGTCTTTGACCTCAAGATGGCTCTAAGTTTCTGTTGTCACACTTGTTTGTTGTTGTTTTAAATCTGACCTCAAGATGGCTCTAAAGCTCGTCACACCCTGTTTGTTGTTTTAAATCAGCAAAACATCGTGAACTTCATTACTAGTTACGTGCATATTAGCTTTTAGGTGCTCTCTCTAGCATGTAGTTTTAGTCACCAACAAGTTAGCACATGCATACCATAAAATATGTAAGACACCTCTAGATCTTTACCTGGTAAATAATTTTTTTTCTAAACTCTAGCATACATGAACATGAACATAGGTATTTTTGGTCAACACTTACCCTAGATAAAACCCCCTAAGGGAAACCAGCTTGGAATATAAGTCTATATATGTGGAGAAGAGAAGGTGGAATACAACAAGTACATGAAACAAATTAACCTAATGCAATAGCAGATTCTTTCAAGCTGCAAATTAATAAGTCCAAGAATGAAAGATGTGCCCAAGCATGGTGCCTCCTCATTTGTTGTCCAATCCACTGAAATAAAGCACCCTTGCTCCCTCAAGCTCTGTTGAAGAAACCCTTGCACACAAATAGGTTGTTGTGTGCTACCTCTCCATTGAATTTGTCTTCAGCACCACCACCTACATTCCTCCTCAAGCAGATGCACCCTCCTCCTAGAGTAAGGCCTCCTCATAGCTAACAACCACAAAACAAAGAGGGCCTAAGCCTCCATGAGACCTCCATGAAAGGAGGCACCCAAGCTTTCCTCAACCATAGCCTCCATCCTCACCTCAATGCTCTCTCAAACTCTCCAAGTGAACATAAGTGTGAATGCATCTCTCCTTGCCCTATGCGCCCCCTCTTGAACCTCCATAAGGAAACCTAAAAGATGGATGGATGAGATCATCCCATCTCATCTCTAATCAAAGGTTGAAATCATCCCATAATAATCTCACTCACAAACCCACTTTGGGTTAAGTTCCCTAAGCTCACTTTGTCTCCTAATTCACCCACAAAGTGAATTAATAGTCATTTTAAGCTAAAACGACCAAATTTCACTTTTGACTTAAATCTTTTAAGTCAAAGTGAATTTAGACATAAAGTACAAGGTACATAGTACTTCCCACTTGTGTTTAGAGGCTCACAAACACAAGAGGACCACTTCCCAAGGTACACAAATCTCAACAACCTCATTTACTAAACCTTAGCAAATATCATGTCTTATGAACTATTCAATTAGAGCTCCCTCGACTCTTTTTATTCAATCATTGTGGAGCTTTCATAGTCCAACATGTGAGTTATCATTTTAGGGATTATCTACAGAGTAAGTCACTAATTCATGATCCATATCCATGAGCATTAGTTGCAATTGACCAATTTTCTCATAATTTTGAATAGTCCACTTGGCACTCATTGCATCAGGTCATGCACACAAGCATGAAGAAGTGGGATTGAAACTAACGAAATGAATCACATAGACTCAATCATTACCTTTGGGGCTTGTACCCAGTAACCAGGGCTTCCCAAGAAGGTCACCCATCACAAAACTCCTATGGCTGAAATGCACTTAACCATGGAGATTTCCTCATAGTGAAGCACGCTAAGCTTGTCACTCCATTTGCAAAACTTTAGAAAATATTATGCCTTGTGAGCTATTCAATGGGAGTTCTCTTTACTTTATTTATTTCAGCATGGAGGGGCTTTCATGGTTCAACATATGAGATATCATTTTTGGTATTATCTACGTAGAGTAAGTCATAAATCCTTGACCTTCATCCATAAGCATTAGCCACAACTAACCAATTTTCTCATGATTTTGAATAGTCCACTAACACTCATTGCAACATGTGATACCCACACAAGGAAGATGGATTGAAACTAGCAAAGTGAATTGCATTGCCTCAATCACCACCTCTGATGCTTGCACTCAATAAACATGACTTCTCATAAAGGTCACCCATTCGAAAAATCCTATGGCTCAAGCATGCTTAGCCATGGAGCTTTTCTCCATAATGATGCCCACTTAGCTTGTTACCCCATTTGCAAAACCTTAGCAAATATTGTACCTTATTAACCATTCATATATAGTTCTCTTGACTATCTTTATTTAAGAATTAAGGGGCTTTTGCAATGCAACATATGAGATATTATTTTTTGGATTATCTACGTAAAGTTAACCATTAATCCATGACCCATATCCATGAGTATTAGTCGCAACTAACCAATTTTCTCATGACTTTGAATAGTGCACTTAGCACTCATTACATTGCATTGAGAAGGTCATCCATCCCAAAACTCCTATGGCTCAAGCGTACTTAATCATGGAGTTTTTCCCCATAGTGAAGCGCACTTAGCTTCATATCCCATTTGCAAAACATTAGCAATTATTGCAAATTATGAACTATTTAATTAGAGCTCCTTTTACCCTTTTATTTAAGCATTGAAGGGCTTTTGTAATCCAACATTCAAGATATTATTTTTGGGATTATCTACATAAAGTAAGTTGTTAATCCATGACCCATATCAATGAGCATTTGTCGCAACTAATTAATTTTCTCATGATTTTGAATAGTCCATTTAACCCTCATTGCATCAAGATATGATCACAAGGGTGACAACATGGAATTGAAACTAGCAAAATGAATCACATAGCCTCAATCATCACCTCCAAGACTTGCCCCTGGTAACCAAAACTTCCCAAAAAGATCACCCATATCAAAACTCCTTTCGCTCAAGCACGCTTGACCATGGAGTTTTTACACGTAGTGAAACCCACTTAGCTTGCTACCCCATTTGCAAAACTTTAGCAAATATTGTGCCTTATGATTACTTGATGCAATGAGTGCTTAGTGGACTATTCAAAATCAAAATTGGCCAGTGGTGACTAATACTTATGGATATGGGTCATGTCTTAATGACATACTCTATGTAGATAATCCCAAAAATGATATCTTATATGTTGGACTGCAAATGCCCCTCGATGCATAAACAAAACACTAGTCATTTCTAAAACAGATTTGTTGTGTCAATGTATCATGGCACTGCCAACTCAAAATTTCTTCAAACACATCCCAACAATGTGAAGCCAATGTGATTCTTGAACACCTATGACTCTAGTACAACATTTCTCACTTGAAAATTTTGATGCAATTGCAAGATTCTTCACATACCAAAACATTTTTTTCTCATTTGTGCTAGAAAAAGCCACAACTACTTTTCAAAAACTTGCTACTCACGTCTAAGAAGAAAAATATTGTACTGAGAGGCAATACTTTTTAGGTTGGAAGGAGATGATAGAGCATATAATTACGTAAGACTTTAATTATTATTATTATTCATAAGAAACCTTGTCAAAATAGCTTAGTTTTCCTCTAGTGAACAAAATTGACATGGGTGAATATGGGTAGTTTTGGTGTTTGCATGTTGTAGTTGTGTGTCCATTGCATGTTAGTTGCTTCTTGAAGATTAGATTCATTTGTACTGTAAATATAATGATTTTATAATAGCAAAGTAAAATACATGTTTCATGAGCTCATCGAATATTGTAGTTCTCTTCTCGTGTGGTTAATTATGGTAATTGCATATAGTTGCTTGTTGAAAATTATATTCATTTGTACTATAAATATATAATGATTTTATAATAGAAAAATAAAATGAAAGTTTCATGAACTGATTGAATATTGTATGTCTATTATAGTTGCCATTGCAATGTCTTTGTTGCCAATTTCACTCTGTTGGTCCATTTCAACGAAGAATCAAAAGACAAAGAAGATTAAAAGAAACGCTCTAGGGAGAACACATCTTACATTTCCAATGGTAAACCCTTTACATGACCTAAAGAGTGAAAATCTTGACGTCATTCAAAGCATTTCATTTTTACAACACAAATGGAAAAAATAAAATATGAAGCAGAAGCACAAATATTTCTTATGCATTCAATAGATCTGTATAAAGAATTGAAGGAATGCAACAAAAGAGATCTTCAAGATAACCTTACTTGTGATAGTGTACACAACTGATGCAAACCAGAAAAACATTCAACCACAAGAAGAAAAGCATATACAATATTGCACAGCACAACTATAGTGGTTTCTTTGTGGGTATGCCAGGATGGCGAGGATACTTCGGAGGAGTCGGACGATTTTTCAAGCATAACACAGCTGTGCGTTTCCCATATGGGCCCTCTGATGTCACTGAAAGTGAGATATTAATGTCAATAGTTGTGAAAACACAATATGGAAAGGACTTTAAGAAGATAAATATTCAAAATCTGCATAGAACGTAGAGTTAGTCTCATTTTGGGCAGTCGGTCAATATTTATTTTGTATTATTGAACATTAAATACATTGATTTGCCTTTTTATAGTGTTGCAACAGTAGAAATTCATCTCAAAGTTCAGAAAAAAAAAAATCAGGCATAATGGTTGCTGAAGCTTAATTTGAATACACAATTAAAGAAACATAAAAAAAAAAATAGGGCTTGCTTATTGTTTAGGGTCCAAACCTTCAAATAAAGATGAAAAACATGCATCTTATATGAATAAGATTAGAACCTGCTTCTAAACATCAGTTTCCAAAACAGATTTAAGAACACTAATAAATTACAACTCCTTAAGCATAGCTCAGTATTCGTAAAATAAAACTACAGCTCAATCTTTTATTTTTTAAATTGAATTTGCATTCATACACGAGGCAAATTCAACCCTATAGATATTTGAGCCTACAGGAAAGGGCTGAGTTATCCATAAACATATGTGAGTCTAGAGAAGAAGGTTGAGTTATCCCTGTAGACATTTGATCCTAAAGGAAAGGGTCGCGTTATCAAGTTTAGGAGTTTTATTATTGGTCAAAGGCCTTACAATTTCTATGCACACCTTGGGACTTGTGTATGGTAGATCCCAAGGCTAATATAACATAAGAGTGAAGGGTCGTGCCATATAGACTGTCATTTATCCTCTTCCTTAACTGGGAAAGTAATTATTAAATCATTAATTAAATTACTTACACACCATTAGACCAATTGCCAAAATTCACCAGAATGTCCACCTACAACCACCTTGTCTGCTAGAGAACCAACCTTTTACATGAGCAATGACCCACCGAAAGATGAAAAAATATTACACTCCTACCAGCAAGCTTAACAAAGAACCTATAATCCCCATGAAGAATGACTAGTTCAAATATCGAGAAGAGATGTGCCATAGAAAGGGAACATTCAAATTCTTCACCAAAATATTCAAACCAAAAGCTGACACCCTATCTTACAGAAAATGAAGGTTAGACCTCCAAAAATGCCATGGAAAACCTTACAAAAGTGGTGATACAAAGGCTCTCACATAGGAAGCTAAAAGAGAAGGGCATTATGCACATCAAACAATCGCCAAGAACGTTGAATCTATAGAAGTGACAAAGTCATAAGTAATTATACTATCAATAACTAAATAAATAAATAAAAATGTACATGTAAAACTTCATAGGTTAATGCAATAATCATGATATGCATTGAACCAAGTTTCTAGATGCAAAGGCATCTCTTGCCATCATTTGAAGAAATTGGAAATACTTTGAATCGAGAAAATTTACAAAACTCCATTTTTTTAAATAACTCATTAACAAGTTCACCAACAATTGGATTTGGAAGTAAATTTACTCATAGTTATTCAAAGAATGAACTGATTCTAGTTATTACTTAAATAAGTCCCAATCTACAAATTTGAGATTCATTAACACCAAAGATATAATTTGTTTTATAAAAACTATTATTAACAATGGGGAAGGGCACACATATCTATTCCAATCAACTAATTTGAAATTGATTGGCACCAAAGTTACCAGAAAAGTTATAACTATCACAAATAACGGGGAAGGGAAAGCTTGCCACCAAGTTAATCAGAAATATATATATATTGTTGGACACGTAATCCTTTGTGGTTACGTTACTTGTAACTATAATATAAACATGAAGTGTCGTAAGTGATAGGAACGATCACCCGTTGGGGAAGACCAAGAGTCATTTGGTTATGTATATATCCACCTATCTAGCTAATGCAACTCATCAATGTGGAGTTATCATTCCTGCCCAATGCTTGGCCTGACAGTGGTATCAAAGCTTGGCCCGACTCCATGAGTAGATTCCCTGGCGTTCTAAAATGCCTCTATTGGCCTACCTGTCTCTCTACCTTCTGCGCCCCGATTTATTCTTTGTCTTTATTTTATATCTGCTAGTCTTCGTCTTTAACACTGAGGCTTCTTCTTCAGATTCGACTTCTTCTTTTGATTTTTCATCTTCTTCGGTGGTTTTGTTGCTCTGAGGGACTTCTTTTGCTTCACAAATCCCTTTCCACGGGTCGTTGAAGATCAATGTGCCATTGATCTTCCTATACCATTCTCTATACTTCTCCTTGCCAGTCAGCACCACGCCGACAATGGAGATGAGGGAATGCATTGTCTTTTGATGTCTTTACACACATTAGCAAATGAAAGTACTATGAAACTT
>SNQJ01S0189165.1:0-10350 GCA_010110895.2 Picea sitchensis | reverse complement strand
ATTCTTATTCTTCATCGGTTGAATGTCGTACATTGCTTCCAGGTGCTTGATGTGCTTTTATGTTAGGTCGTTATGTTTCTTGTGGCGTGAGTTGCATGCGTTGTGTTCGTTGTCGTGTTGTGATGTTGAGTATAATGTCATTATTACCTTCCTACATACACACAAAAAAAAATTGCACTTGTTATGTGAGGCTTGTTGTCGTTACGAAATGGGAGGTTCGTTACAGTCTGCAATCAAATCGCAAAGCCACCATACTCTTCTCTATGCAAAACACAATTTACTCTAAGAGTTCCTACATCGATTTAGGGTTTCGAATAGAAGAATAGTCGAGGCTAGGGTTCCAATGCGCAGAGATCCTCTCATGCTCACACCCGCAAAGGTATTCCCATTCTTGACCTCTACAAGGTATCTACTCTCTCTCGTTCCAACCACTCGAACCCTAGCCTCGAATATTCTTCTTTCCGAAACCCTAAATCGATGCAGGAACTCTTAGAGTAAACTGTGTTTTACACAGAGAAGCGTCTGGTAGCTCTGCGATTTGATTGCAGACAGACTCGGCTCCGTGTGAACTGGCAGCCAGCAGACGGAATTTGGTATTCGAATTTGGATTAGGCAACAACAGTTGCACAATCTCTTACCTGATATTGCACGGTTTCACAGAGAGACTCACGACCTCGACCTAAAATCTCTCACGCACAATGTTGTATATTCGTTGGTATATATCCCGACCACAGTGGGAGACGTACCCACGACCTTTTTCGCTAGTATATATCCATTCATTGCTAATAAACAGTGACCTTAACATGCTTGTTATGCTTGTTACACATATGGTATCATATTACATATCCATTCGCCTTCACTACAGTGGTGACAAAACTCTCTAGGTTCCAGTTAAATTTTACTAGTGCAATTTGACAAAGATTAACGACCTCAATTTTTGTAGTGTTGGTTCACTCAATTTTTGTATTGCAAATATGTTGGTATATGAGAAATATTACACATTTTTTTTGTATTGAAAATAAGATGTTGCATAAACGCTTATGTAAAGTGGAGATAAATATCTCAATACCAAATTTAACAATAATGTTATTTCATTAGAGTGAAGGATAAGATCTCTTTGCATAAGTTCCATAGTACTTTCATTTGCTAACGTGTGTAAAGACAGCAGAAGACAATGCATTCCCTCATCTCCATTGTCGGTGTGGTGTTGATTGGCAAGGAGAACTACAGAGAATGGTATAGGAAGATCAAGAGCACACTAATCTTCAACGACCTGTGGAAAGGAATTTGTGAAGCAAAAGAAGTCCCTCGGAGCAGCAAAACCACTGAAAATGCAGAATCAGAAGAAGAAGAAGAAGCCTCAGTGCTAAAGACGAAGAGTAGCATACCTTGTAGAAAGCCAGTCATACCGCCACAGACAAAAAACGTGAAATATGGGAAGACAAAGACTAGAAGGCATATGCAGTGATCTCCGCGACAGTATGTGAGGAGGTGAGCCGTCAAATTGCTTCCATTACTGATTCCTATGGCACCTTCAAGAGATTGAATGAATTGTATGATACACATTCTAAGCTTGAACTCATACAACTAATGTTGAAGCTCTTCAACCTAGAGTTGAAGAATGATGACCCTATGGCTTTGGCTTCAAAAATCACAGCCATAATGCATGACATTGAAGCCACCGGAGCAAATATTGAGCTCCCTCTCATGGCCTTCATTAAGGCCCTCTACCCTACATATTATCACTACCTTGAATCGTTGCAAGCAAGTAATCAGATAAAATCCATGACATTTCAAAAACTTGTAAAGAAAGTTGCAAATCGTGAGAAAGCATTTGGAAAGAAGCTAACTCCTTCAACTCGCAAAACTGTTTACCTTGCTCAGAAAGACAAGAGTAAACAACATGATTCTTCCAGGGAAGAAAGCAGTAGAAGAGGACGTGGACATGGAAGAAAGAGTTTCAAAGGCAAGGGGGAAAACAGAACCAAGGTGATAGATCCAATCTCCATTGTACCCGGTGCAAAAACGAATGGGTCACATAAAGCAGATGACTGCAGAGTTCCCTGTGACAATATCAAAGAAGACAAACAAAAAAAGAAAGAGGATAAAGGTAAACCTACAGAACCAACAAAGGTAATCCACCTGAATCTGCCCATTACATTGTTGCTCACTGCAATATAGGAGTAACAGGAGATTTATTTAACACTACATATAGTCCTCGAAAAGATGCATGGCTTCTTGACACAAGCGCAACCTCTCATATGACATTCCGAAGAGATTTTTTTGAACACCTCGATGATAATGTAGATGGCATAGTGTATTTTGCAGACAAGTCCAACCTTAAACCTTCGGGAATGGACACCATCAGGCTTAAGTTTCCTGGACTCCTGGATTTTCTTCTGCACAATGTACTCTATCTTCTTGAGTTGAAAAGGAGCTTGTTGTCCTTTGTGCATATCAGACAACAAGGTCACTCTGTTCACATGATCGGTGGAAAAGTTGAAGTACGAAAGGATTATAATAACATGCTTCTTATGACCGGAATGGAAGATGGAAGACTATTGAATCTGAATGGGACATCTTCCCATACACACAATGTTGCATACCTCTCTGATCACGGTGAAGGTATAATGTCATCTAGTCTTTTGTGGCATGCTAGATTTGGTCATATCAATTATGGCAGTCTCCGTTTATTGAAAAAGAATGGTATTTCTAGTCTGCCTACTATTCCTAGAAAAGTGAAAACAATGTGATGCTTGTATTCTTGGAAATCATAGCAAACAGCGTTTCCATGATTCTACTTCCAGAACATGTACAAAGCTTGAACAAATTCACTCTGATTTGTGCGGCCCTATGCCTGTTCCTTCTGCAAATAGAAATAAATATATAATGTCCTTTATTGATGATTACACCAAAATGTGTTGGGTATACTTGTTGAAAGATGAATCTCAAGCTTTTGAAACATTTAAAAAATTTCATGTATAGATTCAAAATGAAGCTCAGTCTCGTATTGGCTCTCTTCGCACTGATAATGGAAGAGAATATACATCTAATGAATTTGAAAGTTACCTTCTCCAACATGGGATCAAACATCAAACAATAGTTCCATACAATCCTCAACAAAACGATGTAGTTGAATGAATGAACATGACACTCCTAAATATGGTTTGTTCCATGATGTTTTTCAAGAATGTTAAATTGACGTTTTGGGCTGATGCAATTTTATGTGCAGTTTATGTCAAAAACAAGTGTCCATCTCATGCTATTAAAAACAAGAATCCTCATGAAATGTGGTATGGCCACATTTCTTCGGTGAGGCATCTCAGGGTCTTTGGTTCCACCTGCTATGCCTTGATTCCTAAGGAGCAAAGAAGCAAGCTTGATGCAAGGAGTCGCACGTGCATCTTCTTGGGGTACTCAAATACCACCAAGGGGTATCATCTTTACGATGAGACAAACAAGAAATTCATCCTTTCCAAAGATGTGATCTTTCTTGAATCCATCAAGAAAGACGAAATTGTTGAGAGGTAGCTTGATCATCTAGACAGATTCACTCATGTAAAGACATATCATGAATTTGATGATGAGATTCCACATATTGAAGGGGGGATCCCTATCTTGGGTCAATCTCTGGAATCTCCTTTTGTAGCACCACCTCCCCTACATGAAAAAATTCATGCCACTTCATCAGAACCTGAAGTTCAATTGAATGATGTGATCAAGAGGGTTGAAAGGTTGAGGCTTGATGAGAACTCAGCACCATCTCAATCAACTGAGCAACCTGGACCATCTTAGAAAGGTCCACCAAAATGGCTCACAAAAACACTTGAAAGTGTTCATCCTTATGAGGTCGGTAAGATAGGAACCAGATTTTCCTCAAAACAAGATGGAGGTAATGTAGATAATTCAAAGTCGAGTGATGTAGAAGATATCAATGTTTCATATGATTGTGAGTTGAATTTATCTACTAACATTGAACAAACTTCCTCTAAAGAAGTTGCTTCTCATGACGAATGGAAAGAAGCGATGCAGAAGGAATATGATGCTCTCATAAAAAATGGGACATGAAAGTTGGTGGACCCTCCATATGGAACCAAACCGATTGCGTGCAAGTGGGTATTCAAGAACAAGTACAGATCAGATGGCTCACTTGACAAGCACAAAGAAAGGCTCGTGGCAAAAGGATTTGCACAAAAAGGTGTTGATTATGAGGAGACTTTTTCCCCCACAACAAAATGAGCTACCATCCGCACTCTATTTTCCATGGCAGCACAAAATGGATGGAAAATTCATCAAATGGATGTGAAGACTTTTTTCTTGAATGGAGACTTGAAAGAGAACGTGTTCATGTCTCAACCAGAAGACTTTGTTGTGAAGGGACAAGAACATAAGGTATGCAAGCTCATCAAATCCTTGCATGGCTTGAAACCAGCACCACGAGCATGGTATGAAAAGTTAACTGAGCATCTTCTAAAATAAAATTTCAAGCATTTCAATCTTGACGATGCAACTTTGTTTGTCAAGAAAGTTGGAAAATTTGTTGTTTATCTTGTAGTATATGTAGATTATCTGTTTATAACAGGGAACAATGAGAACGATATTGCATCCAGAAAGAAAGAGTTGAAAAAAGGCTTCGAGATGACAGAATTGGGACATCTTCACTACTATTTGGGCATTGAAGTGATACAAAATCCAAAGTACATATTCATCTCCCAGAAAAAGTACATTGGAGATCTGTTGAACAAGTTTGGCATGGCTAAGCGCAATCCTGTTTCTACTCCAATGGAACAGAACTTGAAACTCACATCGAAAGAAGGAAATGAATTTGAGGATGCAACCAAGTATAGACAACTTGCGAGAAGTCTTATCTATCTTACTACCACCAGACCAGACATTTCATTTGGTGTTGGGATTCTTTGCAGGTTCATGCAGAAGCCTTGTGAAGGACATTGGTCTGCTGCAAAGAGAGTTCTAAAATACTTGAAAGGAACTCAAGATTTTGGACTCAAGTATACTAAGGTAGATGACTTCAACCTGATTGGATATTATGATTCAGACTTTGATGGGGATAAGGAAAATGGAGTATCAACTTCAGGTTATCTCATGAGTCTTGGATCAGCAGTTGTCTCATGGAGACCACGCAAACAATCAGTCCCAACAGATTCCACAACAGAGGCAAAATATGTGGCAGTTGCAGAAGCGACGAAGGAGATTGTGTGGCTCATGAAAATACTTGAATATTTGCAGGAGAAACAAGTGAACTCTATTCCTCTTCTAGTTGCTAATACTTTTGCAATCAAGTTGGCCAAGAATCCCAGATTCCATGATCGAACCAAGCACATGAACAGAAAGTATCACTTGATTTGATATCATGTAGAGGCCAAGACTATTCACTTAAGACATTGTTCCACAAATAAGCAAATTGCATACATCTTCACCAAAGTGCTTGGAAGAGAAAAATTTGAGAAGTTCAGAATAATGCTTGGACTCACACACACCCCTTCGGATTAAGGGGGGAATGTTGCACACGTAGTCCTTTATGGTTACGTTACTTGTAACTATAATGTAAATATGAAGAGTCATAAGTGATAGGAACGATCACCCGTTGGGGAAGACCAAGAGTCATTCGGTTATGTATATATGCACCTATCTAGCTAATGCAAATCATCAACGTGGAGTTATCATTCCTACCCAATGCTTGGCCTAACATATATATTTAAAATTCACTAATGTTACCAAAAATACGAGAGAACTAACACCTGAAACTTAGAACCAATATCCATGTGTATATGGTCGTTGATGAACATAAATGCAAATCTAGCTTTATCCTCAAAGAATAGGTTGTGGTTCTTTACCTTAGCCACCATCCTTATGTATTATGAGCATCTTTGCCAACACAATTTTCCATACCTCAAACTACTTTTTCATATAGTGTCCATGAAAACGTACTCAAAATCAAGAAGTAACATCTAATGGTTCAAAAATCTAAGAGCTTCAAAGGATCAAATTAAGCACTAAGCAATCTTACCACAAAGGGATTTTAGGCACCAACCCTCAAATTGACTAAGCCAAGTTAACTACCATTCTAGAGATGAATGAATGTACCCCCTATTGATCACTAATTGATTCCTCAATTAGGTCGTATACCATTACATTTAAACCTACCACTACATTAGAATCAAATAAGTCAAACAAACTCCAATGATGCATAGGTATAGTTTCAATTTGTCCATAATCAAGCCATGTTAAAATCTTCCCATAGCTAGCTCCAAACAAACATCAAAGATTTAATTGGGCCATGAACATTCGTAAACTAAGGTTTCTTGTCCATACATATACATACTACACTCTCCCTTGGGCCAATCATGACCCTGCAACCCCCTATGGTGATTGTCTCAAATTCTCAGATTTAATCATAAGATGTGGCTTTCGAATTGTTATTGTTATCACACAGTTTGTAGTTTGGATAGTATAAGGATGAAAAGAGGTCAAACTGGCGTAACTGAACCAATCCCACCCACTGTCACCTCGATGGGAAGGTTCTTTTTGTTTAGGGAGGTAAAGCCCAAGGGAGACATCCCCGATAACTTGGGGTTTTGAGGAGGCAAGAGGCTTTAGCAAAGCTAAGTGATAATGATCCCCCTCACAAGTCACCACCTGATCAGAAAGTCCTGGCTTGTAGCCAATAAATATGCCCAGAAGTAATAACCAATAAGATCACCTAACCGAGAACAAGACAACAATAAAACGATGCATATGCAAGCTTGCTTGTTGGTTAGTACTTCATATGATCAATGACTTTCTTGAATATAAGCAATTGAGCAATAAATATTGACGAAGTCAATGTTTATATAATAGCAACAATGTACAATATCACTTCTTCAATAAATGCTAAAGAAACGTGGCATTCAATTTAACAATTAACACTTCATTTAGATAACGCCTTTAAACAACCATTCAATTGCTTGAAAGTAAAACGATAGCTGCACAATGATGTTTATAGCAAAAGATGACGGCACCAATTAGTTAGTAGGGTTAGTCTTAGGCTAGGGTTAGAAGGATTAGTAATTGCTTAAAGTGTTTGATTGAGGTTGTGATCAAGTTACTCAAGACAAAGGAGGCCTTAGATCAGTGCCTTGTTAGGGTAAATGGAGTCAAAAGAAGAGGACACAAGAGTTGAAGGATCAAGTGAAAGTAGTAAGACTAAGGATAAGAGGGTTAGACCTTGAGGTGTTGCTATGGCAAGGCCTTAAGGATGAAACCCTAGGGGAGAGAGGCTCACTTTGGTGTAGGGGAACTAGGCCTCAGTGCTCTCTCCTCCTTCCTTAGCTTAAATGGAAAAACGGCTAGCTCAAAAGATTGCATAAAACTAAGACAAGAGGTTTTGCAGGTAACGTGTTGCTATGGCAAGGCTTTACCAGGCAAACCCTAGGGAAAATTGGCTCACCAAGGTGTAGGGGGACTAAGCCGTGATGCGTTTTCTCCTTCTTAGCTCAGCAAATAAGAGAACGGCTATCAGGAAGAAGAGTGGTGGAGTGTTGCTAAGGCAAGGCTCTATCCTCTTCAACAAATGGCTAAAACCCTTAATGGGGACATGAGACAAGGACCTTCAATGTGTGCTTGTCACCTAGGGTTTATTCAGCAAATTATAACAATAGATGCAAGAAAATAATACTACAACCATTCAATTAAGATTTTTTGCAGAAATTCACTTACATTTAACCAAGAAATCACATAGCAAACCATAGTTGTAACACCTTCCACCAAGAGAAATGCCAAAAATGCCAATATAAGTCCAAAAATGCCTTCCTTCAACAAGTGCGCCTCCCAATTTCAGCCAAGCACACCAAGAGTGGCGCAAATTTCAGACCTCACTAATGAGTGAGTCCAAGATGATGAAAAAATGAAGGTAAAAACCCTCAATTTATACAATACCATGACCTAATTTTACTTTTTAGGTCATGAAAAAGGTCGACAAGGGAAAAATACTAAAATCATTATGTTTTACATTAAATGATTAAAATAAAACCCTAATCAAGCAAAAGAGAGACGTCATCCCCTCTCTAGGGTGACGTTAGCCCCTTCTAGGGCAAATGCAGCCTCCAGGAGCAAAACATTAGCCCTCCTTGGGCTTCTCCAAGGAGGGCTAATGTCTCCCCTGGGCCTACCACCCTAAATAGAAAGAGACATCCTATTGACGTGACAGTGATAGGATAGTCTCTCGTTACGCAAATTTTCTTTTCCATTTACCTTTTCTTCTATCAAAGTACAATTTGTGCGATAACATTTTGGCACCGTTGTCAGGAAACACTGAGTCAATATTTCTCAAACGACACTTTTTCAATAAGCCTTTATCCAAAGAACTTTTCTTACAAGCTTACCTAGTGACTCCACTAAGGGTGATTCCCTTATTTCTTTGATAATTTCAAGAGAATTATCTGGCGACTCCACAAATGGTGAGCCGTAGTGGGCGCCAGTACCCACTCCCTTCTACTATTCCAATCCCTATTACCCCTGCAAATCTTGTTACCACTTTAAGTCCTCCTAAATGGTCTCACAAAGAACTCTTTGGCCCTTTGGACTTAGCTAACACCCAAGGGGGATTACATGATTTACCCAAGAAAGTTGAATATTGGATACCTAGGTTTTCGGAAGAAGGGGGATCCTATGGTAACTCACATTGGACCAAGTTTTGTGAAGGGTTTGAATTTCACCAATCCGGACAGGAACACCCTGATGTCTTTATGAGGCTCTTTGCAAGCTCACTCACTGGGAGTGCCAGAGGCTGGATTAATGGTCTCCCGAATGGAAGCATCAAAACACCTGAAGATATTGAACGAGCTTTCAAGGATAGGTGGTGTGAAAAGGAAAGTATGGCCTCCTTTTACTCTCAATTCCTCGAAGTTTGCAAACAAACAGACGAAGACAGTAGGGAATTCAATGATAGGTTCAATACTCTCATTTGCAAACTTCAGCCCGATTTTCTCCCAAAGAGCGTTGTTCTCCAGCATTACTGATCTAAAAATGAAGAAGACTTGAAAAACTTGAAAACTTATTGCAAGTGAATGTTATGTGTTTAAAGCAAAAGGACCAGTTTGCAACACATAAAATAAAGGATTACTTATGCAAATTACACATAGACAGCAGCATAATTAATGAACATAAACACATAAGCACAGCAATTGATAAAGGAGTTCACCCCTCTTATGGGCTACATCTCTTGGTCCAGCTTCCAATGGATCATTATTATTAATTGGTCAAAAAGTGCTCAAAAACATGTCTTACAATGCTCAAACTGACAAACCGACTGCTCCAATGGCTTCCCAGCGTCCCAAAACCCCTGTCTGGGCTCTTTCGGCACCTCAATCGGTCAAAAAATGAAGAAGTTAGGACTTCTGGAAGTCTCCCTCTTCAAGCTTGTTGTCTCTGGTTCTACAATTCGCACCCCTCTTCAATGAACCTGGCTCACACGCTCATTTAAGCGCAAAAACCCAGCATCGGGCGCAACCGTGCCAACGGTGCAAACCGTAGGACGGTTAAGGGCGCTCCAGCCCCTAACCGCCTCGGCACCTGGGCGTATGAGAGCATATGACCGCGCGCTAGGCAATGGTGGTTAGGTCGTTACCAAACCGTGCAACTAACCCCCGCGCTCCAAGTCATATGGCACATGTTTATATGACCAAGGGTTAAGTTTCAAATCACGCGCACATACCAAACGGTCGGCTACATTACATAGTACATGGTCATATGTTGTGGAATGAAACCACGGGGCGGGGCTAAGCCCCGGCCCGCCCCCCTTTCCATTTAATACAATAATCAAGTTTAAATATATGTGCGTTGATATATGAAACAAGGAACAAGGTCGGCATGATGGTTAGCGGAAGGTTGTGAAGTCTTTACATAGTAGGGGAGGTCCGGGGGTCGAACCCCGCGGACTCCCATTACATTTTATATAACACATAAACCAAACAATGAGGGGGACACGTGGCACCCATGGATTGGGCCACGTGTCCTCATATCATTTGCCACCAACCGGACACGTGTCAACACCCAACTTGCCAACAATCAACCAATAAACAACTGCCACGTCATCATCGTACGGTTTGTACGACCCTGCCATGTCAGATCGTACGGATAGGTACAGTCAGCATCAATTTTTTGCCTGTTTGGCTTGGCGAACAGATCGCGATATCTTCTTCATACGGCGTCCATTTGACAAAGTAAATATACCGCCGGAATCAGGAAGACGAGACGGACGCAATGGCACTGTTTTCGTCACATTCCGAGCACTTTGAAAATTGAGCAAAATTTGATCCCCTGATCACACCTCCCCATTGGAAAGCTTTTGGA
>SNQJ01S0189164.1:0-18185 GCA_010110895.2 Picea sitchensis | reverse complement strand
TAAAACATTTTTTGAAAAAAGTATATGTGGAAGGATTCCCTACCCTAGCGACCCCTTAGACGTCGACAAGAGTGGGGGAGGGAGTGGTGGCAAGGAGGGGTGGGTGGAAGAGCGATTCTCATAATAGTCCCCCAACCCCCTATTTTCCTTGATTTTCATTTGAAAACAAGGGGAATGGAAGGTGGTTGATCTTAGTAATCACCCCCTTTCCATAGTTTTCTCCAAACTAATTTGTTGCTTTTGGTTTTAATTTTTTTTTTAACTTTGTTTATTAATTTTTTTTGGTTTGTGAATATTTTTTATTGTTTTATTTTGTGTTTTTTTCGTGTAATTTGATTTGATTTTTTTTTTTTAATTTGTTTTTATTTGATTTTTTTTTTTATATTTGTAAATTTTTTTAATAATTATATTTTTGAAATACTATTTAAAGAATATTTTGAAGGATATTTTGGAGCTAGAAAAATTTGTGCTGCTCGAGTAGAAGTAGGCACATTGAAATATCATTTAGTGGATATTCTAGAGTAAGATGGGAAGTTTGTGGTTCTCAATTTTATTAATGGATATGGAAATGGATATGGATTTTTCACCAAAATGTTAAAGTAAAGCCAAGATAGAGTTGGGAATTTATGTGCATAAGAGGGTCGTCGACCTTAAGAATGGTGGGCCTAACCCTGAGGGGCACAAGAGATTTGAACCCGTGATCTCCTCTACTAGGGATAGCTTCACATCTGGCTCAGAACCACTTGAACTAACCCTTGGGGCTAGAGTATGGGATACGAGTTTATTCTACATATGGAGTATGACCTTAAACTACTTTTGATTGCCTAAGATCTCGTCTTTCTCATACCTAAGGAAATAGGTTAATAGTTCAAGGTCCATAAACATCTAGCAAGAGTGTAAGTCTGTCCCCTTATAAAGTACCAATAAATTATTTCAGATACCTAAATCTTGTTTACACACAATAATGCAATTATATGTCAAAGTCTTGAAATTGGATTAACAAAAATTAAGTGAATAACCTTAATTTTTTTTAGACTTTTTCTATATATATAATTTTGATTTTTAATTTCATCTTTTTTTTTTGAAAGGTTCATTTATTGTCTTAGAATTCCTTTTTAAAGCTCATATCCAAAAATTCATACATTTAAAAATTATAAACATTGCAACATTATAATCATCTATCTATATTAATGTATAAGGCTTTTTTTTAGGGGTTGGTTCAATACCTTTGAACTCTATAGGCTACACCATGTGAGTACCCGTGAAGAATTTATAGGGAAATTTTGATGTTTTTCATATTTATTTAAGGGATTTGGCTCAATGCATTTTTTATTCTATAGGTATACTATGTTATTACAATCTAGAGTAGTTTTATGGTGAAATGATTTTGATAGGTGAAATGATTTTGATTACGATGTTGTGAAGGGATTTGGCTCAATGCAATTTTTATTCTATAGGGTATATTATGTTATTACAATTTAGAGTAGTTTTATGGTGAAATGATTTTGATTACGATGTTGTGATTCATAGGAGGGATAAAAAGGTATTTATTAGTACCTTCCCTTGAGGCAGTAGGATTATTAGTAATCGATTCACAACATTTTCTATTAAACTTGCACGCAAATCAAAAAGTTTAGGTTTTTTTAATCAAAGTTTTTTAAACTTATACACATTTCATGTTTATATTTGATTATTTTAGCCAATGTTTGAAGTTGGAGGTCTTATTTGGCCTCAGATCGAGGCAAACTACAATTTTTACGAAATAAACTTTGGCAAACTGGTGATACATTTACTGTGTTTACACTGAATAATGGTGAGGTTGATTAATGCTGGACTTGACGCTAGCATTAATTCAACTAACATTTAATGGTTGGCCTTACCATATGATTATTACATATAATAGCATCGTCTTTGCTTGCATAGCCATTTGTCACCCAGTGGCAGCGACTTCACCAAGTGTGTAACATGCATCATTGCAGTGTGCTCACCACCTGGCCAGATCCTCAAACCCTCACCGCCTCATCCTGCTCATCGTTTATCTTCCTGCTCACCGTTTATCTCCATGGAAAACTTAACGTTGGGGCACCTCATCCTGCTCATAGTTTATCTTCCTGCTCACCGGTTATCTCCATGGAAAACTTAACGTTGGGGCACCAGAAAATTCAGTCAAGTGTAAAATATATGTATTATCAAAAATTTCGCAGATTGCGAAGACTGAAAGTAAAATTCAATTTGTGGTGAAAACTCGGTACTATGATTCATACCTGTCGATTGATTCAAATCATTAGTGTTGGTAGCAGAAGCAGAATTAGTGGCAGCCATTCGGGCTTCTGTCGTCACAGGAAAGAAAACGAATTCAACGACAGAAAACAGAAAGTGAAATGAACAATGAATTTCATTCTTTTGAAGAACTTATGAGAACGAGCCTTAGTAGCTTCAACTTACCTCGTTTTCCTTTTTTCATTTCTTGCAGGCATATCGGATGGGCATGGTTATATTTGTGGCTAGCACACGTTGCTCTCCATAGGTGGTATGCAGATCAAATTGAATTTGTTCAGTCCCAAGGAAGTGAAGAGATGGACCGGCACTCGACGGTGGTAAGCCCTAGACCCTGCAATGAACAAAATACATATTTATTAAACCTACAATGAACAATGGATTTCAATTTTGAAGGACTTATGAGAACTAGACTTTTGTTGTCTATTAGATTAGAGCACCCAAAATCACCAAAGACAGAGGCAGAATCCCCAAATACACTCCGACACTCCTGTAAAGGATGGCATCTTGATGGACAAGTATCATTTGGACAAACTCTTGGGACAAGGTGTATACTCAAAAGTACAGTCGAAATCATGATTGTAATAATCATTATGTATGCAACCACGCAACCGCTAGTTTCCAGAGCCCAACAATTGTGACCAATTACTGAACAGTACAGTCGAAATCATGATTGTAATAATCATTCTGTATTCAAAGTCGGATCTTTTTATTTTTAAGGTCGAACATAGTTTCTGAAGAAGAAAAGTGTTTATAAATCCGATCCAACAAGTGTCGAGAGCTCTAAAAATTAATCGATATGCCATTAGAACGATTAGAATGATTTCAATTTTTTTTAACAGACTAGAGCACAGAATGATTAATTTTTATTTTTTTTGGTTGTATGTAGAAAAATTGAACCTACTACATCAATGATTAATCCACATTACCACTCCAATTGTATCGAATTATATCAGAAAAGAAATTCTAGAAGGCCATTCAATTTTGTATCTAATTACATCAATATTTAAAATCTGGAATATTATTCAATTATATCGATTACCCATAACTGTGATTATGGGTCATATCCTACAACTGGACCCGTATCGGCATCTGTGATGCATGGAGACCATCTAAAGCAACCACACATGCATGTAAGCCAGGTGGAATCACCACTGCTACTTGCTCGAAAACCTAAAAATTATATTAATAAAAAAAATATAAAGTTTTGGTTGTGTGAATAGGCACATGGCTTTACTACCTGCTTGAAACCAGACCATTTATGATTATGTCATATCAGGAATACACATAATAGAGAGGTTATTTGGGCCTAAAATCTCGTTGCATAGTTCTATCAAACCTGTGGTATTGAGTAAATGAACATGCTACCACTATTCCATATGACTCATACCCTCCAATGGATAACCTAATGTACACCTATGCCTTAAAGTCATTCTCATGTTTATTTATACCATTGAATCTCTTTGTAAAAGGGCTCAACTACTCTTGGCTCTTTTGGACTCTTCCAAAAACCTATCTTGGAAACCGTACTTTGTAGGTACACATTCAAATAAGCAACATATCTTGATCTTCCACCTCTTTTATGTTCTTGAGCCACTTGTACCTATCATCTCGAACACCTCTTTGTGATTAGCTTGGTTCCAACCTTTAAGACTTGTTACAGTGAAGGTTTTTTTATTCATCATAGGGAATTTTTGTTAGCATAGTTCCATTCATACCTTAGACACTTCAACCCTACAACCTCGAGGGAGATTCCATCAACTCTAGGGCAAGGAAGGTATCATACTTTCTAAAGGAATTAGGGTCTCTTTACTTAGTTTTATTATTAATATATCTTTTATGGTAGTAGATCTAGTGTTTCGTTGTGCTTGTGTGTGTGCGTACATGTATTAGAGATCAATTCAAGTATTAGAGATCAATTCAAGTCTTGTCTCGTAGGAAATTCTAGATGCATGTGTAGGGTCTTCCAACATTTGGATCACTCTTGGAGGCATGTCACTCCTCTTTTGCCAAAACAACTTTAACACCTACAATAATGAATTCCTCTTTTGCCAAAACAACTTTAACACCTACAATAATGAATTTCGGGTGAGTTTTTTCCATACTTCTTTTCATGTTTCCATCATGAGGGTTTTTAAAGAAATTTCCAGTAAATTAACTCTAACTAGTTAGTTTATTTTTCTTATCTAATTTTCTAGTAAAACCCAACTTCTGAAACCTATGTGAAGCATAGTAATAATCTATAACCATATACTAACATAATAGGCTACCCTCTCTTTTTAATTCTCTCTTTCCTCATGTTAGGGTTTCTTGATTAAGTCCTAAAATCAAGTGGCGACTCCACCCCTCTCTTTCCCCTTTTTCAGTAATGTGTGTGTGCTTGGGTGTTTCTCCATCCCTTCCCTCACACTACATATGATAGCACAAATTTATTCATTTTCTATACACATAATACAAATTGTTAACTAACTCAACTTTAAATTTTTGTTAATAAAATAATATTATATAACAAGATATGAAGAAGATGAAATTTTATCACAAGATGAAATCAACTAATGCATTTGTTTACAATTCAACTAATGCATTTGTTTACAATTCCTGCATGGAGTATATAATATAATCTAATTAAGGAAATGCAAAATGTTTCATTTCATATCTGATCATATTCTCTAACTTACATAAACATACCAAAAACAAGAACTAGAAGAGATAAAAAGATGAAGACTATTTTTTTTTAATGGTAGTTTTCTATGAATGATAAAGTATTGATTTATTTATGTGCACACATTCATGTAGTGTTCTGTTAGTGACAAAGGTCAACACACCAGTAACATGATTGAACTACTCGACCAAATTATAGCATCAAATTTGCATGTCTATGAATATTAGTGCTTCCATCACAACACCATTTTGCATTATGATCTACATTGAAATTGTCAATTACAATATACATCTTGCACTAATAATTTCATTCTATTATAAAATAATCCAATTTGCCTATCCATAATTACACATTTTGTAAACAACATATTTTATTATTTTTCATCTCTTCAAATGATAAATTTAAGCAATATCTCAGCTTTTTGAAAACTCTATATTAAAAAATATTAATCAATCATATTAGCAAAATCTTAATTAATCATATTAAAGTAACCAAAGCATACTTATCAAACGTTAAACCCAAACCATCATTAAAATAACCAACCCAACTTGTTAGGAACCCAATAGACTCTCATGATATGTGTGCCTATCCTCGCCTTTTAACTTGCATTTTTATTTATGAGAATGTGTGAAAAAATTAAATTATTAATTTTATTTCGTCCTTTTAGATTTAAAACTTGAGAGAAATGATTCCCCTTCTTGAGATTTGATTCCTTTGCAGATAAAGTGAAGTACAAACCACACCATTGAAATGAGTCACCAACATTTAACCACATGTCCATTTGTGAATCCATAGAGCATCATTGAAATGAGTCACCAACATTTAACCACGTGTCTTTGTGATCCATATAGCATCATTGAAATGAGTCACCAACATTTAACCACGCGTCTTTGTGATCCATATAGCATCATTGAAATGAGTCACCAACATTTAACCACGTGTCCATTTGTGGATCCAGAGTTGGACACTTTTATCCATTAAAAATACTTAAATAATGTCCTTTCACATGCATTTCAATGAATATCTGGTACAATAATGCAATTTTTTTTTAACCGGTACAAATTTGTCATTACAACAAGGATTTGAACCTCACCTAATACCAACTTAACACGCAAGACAAAAACAACACATAAAAGCAAGGTGTTCCTTAGACTCCTCGTACTCTTGTGGCAATGATATACAAAGAAAGAGACAAATGAAATAATTGAAGTATAGAAAATTGAAGTATACTCCACCCAAACCCAACATGAAAGCCAATGTTCCACACATCAAGATTCCCATTAATGTTCTAGACATTTCCCATTCTCTTAGATTTATGGAACATAAAAATAAAATTGGCTTCAATCATCATTAGTTAGTAGTTAGTGTTTTTTTAATAAATTTATAATTTTATTTTATTTTGGTTACTTGAGTTATGGTTGAGGAGTGAAGTAATAAGTTAGTTGTCGAGATCTTATCATTTATTTTTCTTAAAATTGAATAATTAATCAATGTTTTGGTAGTAAAAATTGACTTAAAATATATTGAAATTAATGTATTAGATGTTGAAAATAATATTGTGGATTGGAAGTCATGAAAAATCTTAAGATATATACCACTTATAATCTTGGTGGTCAATTTCACCATTACAAGAATTCAAAATAGTTTTTCAATATAAGAAGATGAAAACCATAGAAATTGCAAAAAAAAATGTCAAAAAATAATTTAAACATTAATTGTGTATTTAAGATCAACATGAATAAGACAAATAAGTAGTTGGCATTAGGCACAAGCCTTACTTAGTTATGATGGAGGATTACATCTATGTCTTGGTAGCTTAGTGAAATAAAAGTGTTTGTATTCACTTTTGATTCATCTTCCCAGGGATGTTTCTCTTGTTATGACACCTTAGCCAAATAAAAGTGCTTCTTAAAATTGAATAATTAATCAATGTTTTGGTAGTAAAAATTGACTTAAAATATATTGAAATTAATGTATTAGATGTTGAAAATAATATTGTGGATTGGAAGTCATGAAAAATCTTAAGATATATACCACTTATAATCTTGGTGGTCAATTTCACCATTACAAGAATTCAAAATAGTTTTTCAATATAAGAAGATGAAAACCATAGAAATTGCAAAAAAAAATGTCAAAAAATAATTTAAACATTAATTGTGTATTTAAGATCAACATGAATAAGACAAATAAGTAGTTGGCATTAGGCACAAGCCTTACTTAGTTATGATGGAGGATTACATCTATGTCTTGGTAGCTTAGTGAAATAAAAGTGTTTGTATTCACTTTTGATTCATCTTCCCAGGGATGTTTCTCTTGTTATGACACCTTAGCCAAATAAAAGTGCCCATGTTTAATGATTTGCCCCTAATTTACCCCTTAGCATTGTTTTGCAATAAATTTATTAAACAAAGTCGTCATATTTAATTATTCATCTCTCAACCATCATTTTGTAACATGATAGCTAAACGAAAAGGTTCATGCTTAATGATTCACTCCTCAGAAGCTTATTCATAACATTTTTTTTCCAAATGAAAATTTGCACAATTATATTAAGATGATATAATTTTTACAACCTAAAAGTATCAATAGTACCAAGTCTGAACTTGACTATCTTGACTAACAAAACATGCTTTACAAAAAGTCTATGCTATCTCCACAGACGTCCACTAGAGATCCAAGAAATAAACATCCAAAAGATTTGAAGGGAGCCCAAAAGAACCATAAACAGATAAGATAAACAAAGTGTTGGTCTCCACAAGATTGTTCTGTTGACCGCCTCCCACCAAAAAAGGACCAAAGTTCACAGACTGACTCACGGGACCATCAAAACTTAATATATATTAATCTGTCTAATAGGTCCCGCCAAAGCTCCCATCCATAATTGAAGTGAGATGACTCCTTCGGTTGTTATTAACACCTTCTTTGACAGCCAGTCCGCTTCCATGTTGTATTCCTGGTATATATGAAAAAAATGGACACTTGTAAACCTATTAACCAACATAGTTGTTCTATGTTTCCAACCTTCTAAAGTAGACACCTGTAAGACATTTTTGCGACTTAGCCAATCGATAATTATCTTTGAGTCACCCAGGACTTGAATCTTGTGAAGATTTAAGTGATCAGCTAAAAAAAGGGTTACCCAAGCACCCAATAACTCATCCTTTGTGTTAGTCCCTTTACCACAGTTGAAAAACCATTTAAAAACCTTGTTTGAAGATAATTTGATGATACCTCCCACTTCGCTACAAGTACCTTGGTTCTGAGCAGCACCATCAAAAAAGGTCATCGGAAACACAAGAGGGAAATCTGGACGGAATCTTCGTTTAATGGTAGTGCCCAATCTTACCTCAAGCTTTTGTAAAGCTCCCGGAACTTTAATCACAACCACATGGATAGATGGCACTTTTCCTTCAAATAATACCGCATTCCTTTCTAGCCAAATATGTCAAACAAAGAGAGTTGTCGGACTAGCAGAAATTGTCTTGTTTTCCAAACTATTTGTAAGACAAACATCAAGATTTGAACCTTCCCATTTATCCTTGAGTTTTTTAATGGAGTAAATTTTAATCCATGTTTGTTAGGTAAAGTTACAGTGAATGAAAAGATAAGCATTTTCTTCGCTGGCGTTTTTACATAAATGACACCTTCTAGGCCCCAACCAACCTCTTTGTTGTAGAATTTGCCAAGTTAAAACCCTATCTGCCACCGCCAGCCACAAGAGCAATTTGATTTTAAGTTGAATGTTCTCCTTCCAGATACGTTTGCGCCAATGTTTTATATGTTGAAAGTTCTCAGTGAAAATAATGGCCTCGTAAACATTCTTTGTGGTTAAAATTCTAGATGAATCACCTCCAAATCAGATGAGTTCATCATCAGAGTTCGATATAGCAATGTCGGAGGCTTGAAGAGCCCTCTTATAATTGTCCCACTCCGCTGCTAAACTGCTTGAAAGTTTCAGATCGAAACTTCTATACCAAGTAGGGAGAATAGAAACCAATTCCTATGGCCGCCAAGCCTGAGCTAGGACTGTGATCCGATTGTGATTAAGTTCATTAATAAGGGCATTGGATAAGAAGGAGTCCTCTCCCAGCCCCAAGATTATGTCTCTCCCAATTTCCACCTGATAACTAGTACCTGGCTTCCAACTAAGCCAATTAGTAATCAAAGGAACTACCTTAACGAGACTAGTCCAAATTTTACAGGCCAAAGGATATTTTAAATTCTCATATTTTAGCCAACTTGTCATTGATAGATGTGGAAAATAATTTTTCGTTAAGATTTTTTGCCACAATCCCTTTTTTGTGAGCACCCTCCATATAGTCAAAGTTGTCAAAGCTTTATTGAAAGAGTATATGTTGTGTAAACCCCATCCTCCCAAAAGTTTTGGACGAGCCAAAAACTCCCAATGACAAAGGTGATAATGTTTAGTATCAGTATTTCCATTCCATAAAAAATTAAAGAGTAAAATTCTTAAACGGTTGAGGATAGACTGAGGGATTGTGGCTAGTGCAAACCAGTACATCGGTTGACTTTTCAGAACAATTTTACATAAAGTGAATCTTCCTCCCAAAGATAACCACCTGTAACTCCAGTTATTTATCCTCTTCTCCACTTTAGTTAATAACCATTGCCAGTCTTCAGTTTTCTAGATGCCTACTTTCAAAAAGTACCCAAGGTATTTGAAACCACTGGAAAGATCAGTAAAATTGAATGGGAGAATATGCTTGAATGGGCCCAACTCAGCTTCCGATAAACTAGATGAAAGAACCGTCGACTTAACATGATTTAGCCTAAATCTCGTAACCAAACATAACTTATCAATAAGGTGCATAATCACCTTCCATTCCTGCAGAGAAGCATAAGTTAGCAATAAAACATCATCAATGAAAAACAAATGAAGGATTTTCGAGAGTCTCGACACTTTAATTCCAGTTAAAGATCCTTCCCTTTGAATCTTTTTCAGTAGCAAGCTTAAGGTCTCCATCATCAAAATGAAAAGTAATGGTGACAGCGGGCACCCCTGCCGAAGACCTCTTCCACTCCTGAAAAAAATTGTTGCCTCCCCATTGACAAGAACAACCATAGACATCAAGGTTACACGGGCCATTAACCAATTTATCATGGCCACTCCAAACCCTACTTGAAGTAAAATCAAGCGCAGGAAATCCCAATCAACATGATCATAAGTTTTTTGAAGATCGAGCTTCAGAATCAGAGCTTTTTTATTTCCCTTAGTTATGCTATGAATACACTCATACACTGTACCTATAGCATCGTGAATTTGCCTTCCCTCCAGAAATCCAAACTACTCTACTAAGAGTGTCTTTGACAGGACAGGTGTGATCCGGATAGCTAAAAAATTTGATATCATTTTATAAACAAGATTGCAAAGAGAAATGGGTCTAAAGTCCCCAAAATGTTGAGGATTATTAATTTTGGGGATTAGTGATAGAAAAGTAGAGTTTAAGCTACCTTCCAAACGACCACTGATGCAAACATCCTCCACAACACTTAGAAGATCCATTTTAATTAACTCAAAGAAGTGTAGAAAGAATTCCATAGTCCAGTCATCAGGGCCCGGACTCTTCTCCCTCTTGAAAATATTTAAGAACATTTTTAGTTCCTTTTCACTAATGGGTTCATAGAGAGCCCGAGATTCTTCCTCATTGATCCATTTGTTGAAACATCCCGCCGCCTCAACTTGTTCAGTTGTTGGAGAGATAAAAGTTGGATTGAAAAAATCTTTAAAGTGTTTTTCTGCTTCCTTCAAGATCTCTTCTTGACCTTTATGAACGAGTCTATTGTTATCTCTGATTTCCCATAAATGTTTATTAATACGCCTGTGATTGGCATCCTGATGAAAGAACTTGGTATTAAGATAATCACTTTATAACGAGACTGCCTTGCTTTTAAGTCTCCAATGGTCCTCCTGAACTTTCAGTAACTTATTCCTTTCTGATTCCAGTTGGATCAGAGTTGGCTCATCCTCCGGGATGAAAGAACCATCCACAATCTTTTGTAATAAAACTTTGATATCATATTCGAGTTTTAGCATAACAACCAATTCTCGAGTTCTAACTCTTTTGACCCAACCTTTTGTTATATTTTTTAAATCCTTTAGTTTCCTATTAACTCTTCGTTTAATATCATCCTCCTGAAGATACTTTAGATTCAACCAAAGTTCATGTACCAAACTGTTATAATCAGAGTCTAACAACCAGGGAGGATTAAAATTAAAAGAGAAATATTTAGGATGAGTCGATGAATCCAGCTGTAATAAAATAGGAGCATGATCATACACAAAGGGAAGCACCACAACCGATCTAAAAAAACTGGTATTCATTAACAAGTTTTCTGACACCAAAAACCTGTCCATCCTTTTGGCAATGAAACCTGTGCCCGAGCGTCCATTCCTCCAGGTCAGTGCAAGCTTATCCGGATGAGCATCCACTAAATTATGATCATTGAACAAGGAAATGAAAAAGTTAGATAGAGGCCCACTATAGTTACTTCCTTCCCAAACTTCACTACTCGAAGTCATCAAGTTCAAATCACCAGCAATCACAAGGTTCCTTAATGAGAGGAGTCCATTGTTCGCCAAAGAAGTCCAGAAAAATTTACGCTCCAAACACGGTCCATAGATATTGAGAAAGTTGATTTTCTTTTTTGAAGCTTTGATCTTACTTGTTAACAAAATCCCACCTCGTGTAAGGAGAGGAATCAGACTAAAAAAAAGGGTCCCACATCACAAGTAAGCCCCCTGAAGTGCCAACCACATTGACTGCACAAATATCCCAAGACGATTGAAATCTAAAAGCAAAGGATCTGGCCTAAATGTCTATAACCATAGTTTCTTGTAAAAAAATAATATTAGGTAGAGTAGTATCTAAAACCCGTCTGAAAGCATCATCTTTAAGGGACCCGCCAATCCCTCAAATATTAATGGATAACAAATTCATGGTTTAGACTTTGCTAGGGCCTTCACCACTCTAAGTGCCCCACGGTCAGACATGGTGGGATCCTCCACTGAAGGAAGAGAAAATTCCGTCTGATTTTTTTTCCTTAAGCTTTTGGTCTTAACTGGAGAGTATTTGATGCCCCGTCCTCTTGACCAGGCATAATCCTTGTTTGTAATGACCTCACAAAGTGGTGATGTGTTAACCTCTCCCGAAAATTTCATCGGATTGATGAGTGCTTTGCCAAAAAAGGTAGGAAGAGGTACTGGAGGATCACTATCCTTTAGATAAGGGATCAAAGATTCCAGTACTTCTTTAAGGGAGGATTCCCCTTCCTCCGGTTCCCGATAGCTCGGGAGACAAGGAGTTTCATCCGAAACTTGCAATGGAAGTTGAGTAAAGGCAATACTAGAAGGAGTGTCAAGGGAAGGCAAAATCCTTGTAGGAAAATCACCAGATGGGGCAGGAGGTAGGGAATCCCCTACCAGTAATCCCTCTTGTTCACTTGGCTGTGACGGGGCCGAAGCCACAGGTCCCCCAAACTTCAAAGGATCACTCAAAGGTAAGGGAAAGGAAGGTAAAGGCCTTGGAAAAATAGACCCATGCCTTGCCCCCGCATAATCCTTCCCAAGGGATACTAAAGAAATAAGTGAAGGCAAATTCTCCAAATCAACCTTTTCCAGTAAAGAAAGCGAGTTATATAAAACTGGACATTAGTGAAGTAACTTACCCGAAACAGTGGAATCAAAATCCGACTTCAAAGGTGACTCCGAGCCTGGATACACACATTCAGTTGAAACAGAGTTCTCCTTTGCTTCACAATCCTCCAAATCTCTGTGTAGAGCTGTATTCTCTGAAATATCATCTTCCTCACCCTTTCCCCCACAGTTGTCGCGTAGGTGTCCCGTTTTATGGAAAATGTTGCACCTGAATGGGATTCCGAGGTAATCCAACCTCTAGAAAAATATTCTACCTCACCAATCGATATCTAGTAGTTCAGGTAATCCTTTATGAATATCAAGCTCCACCATAATTTTTCCTATTTTCCTCATGGGTGAAGATAAAAGGTCTGGTTCTTGTGCCAGGAAAGTACCTAAAGAGTTTCCAATAGCGACCAAGGCTTCTTTGTTCTAGAACTGAAGAGGAAGACCGGGTAATAAGACCCAAACATGTCGCAGGTGGAAGTATTCGATATCAGAGTTAAAAGCAAGCCTCCACCGCTTAAGAGTTAAACTGTAACACCCCAAAATCCAGTTCTGGTCAAGTAGCAGGTTTGTGTCTTCCAGGAACTTGCAGATAATTCCAAACCAACCTTTGCTAAGTAAAATAAACTCCGGAAAGTATCCCAAAAGCGGCCCCCAGGTTGTAGCCACCCATTCTCCCAAGTCAACCTTAAAGAGATACTTATAAGACAGCCTGCCTACCAGTCCGCACAGGGCTAGGCTACAAGTCTCTGCTAGCCCGACATCGGAGTCCAAAACCATTTTATGCACCTTCTTTTTAGCTCTCCACTGCCTTCTACTAATTTGAGGACAAAGCCCTGGAAAGCTACCTTCCTGCACAGGCCGAAAGGGAAATTTCTCATTGCTAAGAGTGAACTTACTCTGAGGAATAGAACCCCCCTCTGTGCTCTGTCTGAAATTCAAAGAATGATTCAAAGTCTCGGGAGATAGAGCTAAAGGGATAGTGGACTTTTTAGTATTCTCAATAAAGGGACGAGACCTGGGTGAGTACTTCCCTCTAGAAGAGTTATCAGGTTCTTTAAGTTTTGTCTTATCAAAAAGACCATCTCCCTTCCACAGTTCCTCGTCTGCCTCACTCATGAGGCTAATGACGGCTTCCTCAACACTTGGCATAGTTTGTAAGGTCGAGGGATTCCCATATGTCACCCCAGGCCCAACTACCCAAACACCATTAAAAGTCTGCTTACTTACGTATAATGTAGTAGGAAAGAGTAATAACTAAAGTAATGGCATATTAAATCGCACAAGGACCACTTTGCCAGAGAACAACACTACCAGTTCCTGAAAATAGTAACTAAACTCACTAAAACTTCACTAAACCCGACATAAGATAAGTTGTGTTAGAATAAAAGGATAACACCTCTAAAATAACTGAAACTTTTAGAGAGAAAGCTAAAAAAGACCGAGGAGCTTCTCCAACCGAATATCATCATTGCTTAGAGATATTCTTCATTAAAATACCCGGACAAAATTAAGAGTCCAAGAAACAAGGCAGACAACAGTAAGAGTCACGGGGTACTAAAAAACTGAAAAAAAAAAACCACAGAGAGAGAGAGTGTGGGGACGCTACAAACCTTCACTAAAGAAAAAGAGCAAGCCGGTTAAAAATCTACTCCTCCATTCTTACAAGTAAGCCATACCATGGCTCAGTGCGTCGCTCAGAGAGTTGTCTCCTCCTGATGGCCAATCTCCCCAACCGCCATTTTTGAGTATCCCGCCCAGTTGCAGAGCCATCAACTTCAAACTCCTTCATCAAATCATCGAATCAACTTCATAACAACTTATCCAAACAAAAGTGCTTGTGTTCAATTATTTTCCTTTTAATTTTTTAAAGGCCATTTCATGATAATAAAGCCAAATGTAAGTGTATTGTGTCACAATAATGTAGCCAAATAGAACTTCTTGTGTTCAATTATTCACCCTTGATTCATTTCTTAAGTGTAGTTTTCTAACAACTTAGCTAAATAAAAGTGTTTATGTTCAACCATTTGTTCCTAGAGAGCTATTTCATCGCAACATTGTAACACCCTGTTTCCCCCAGTCTGTAAAAATAACTATAGTGGCCAAGAACTATGGCAAACACAAAGATGTGAATGTTTGATTTGATGGACCTTTCTATAAAAGGTCGATGAATGTAAATTATGTTATGAATATGTGTTGCATAACTGCTGGAAGGGGATGTGCTAAAAGAGACCACGATGGCTAATGAGAGGTGGTGGAAGGGACCTGGAATGGTTGCATTAACTTCCACCAAGCCAGTACCGTACTAGTTTTTACTTGCTCAAAGACCAAAGAAAATATCTGACCTTGGAATGGATTTCCCGTCAGATTGGTAGGTGGCGAGGCTCCTCAAGAGTTAATGAGGGGACGGGGATGAACCGCCCATCCGTAAAAGCTCTCAAACCTAACCACGGACAGGGAAATTCGTGCCACACACAATCTTGCAGAGAAAAGGCAAGAGAGGAAGTGTGTTAAAGAGAGAGAGAGAGAGAGCGACATAGATCGCAGAAGAGAACTGGAGAAACTCTGGAAACACAGGAGAAGGAGAGTAACCTTCGTCCTTGAATTTCGTTGAGCTGGAAGTAGGAGACTGAATCTCAAAGCATCATGGTCTAGCTTAGGAATGGCTAGTGGTAAATCCATTTGGAGTCACTGAGCCTACGGTTGAGTGGAAAAGAGCACCCCTCCCAACAATTGCATTGCGCCTGGTGGATCTGATAAGTGTTTTATGCCTTGTATTTTGAATTGAATATCATGAATACAAGCTCAATTTTATATGCCCATAATGATTTATGTGTGGAATGATTGCCTGGTGTTTTAGACTTGGAAATAATGGATGCATGTGTATACTTACATGCCATAGTTGGTTTCTATACAAATGATTAATTCTAGGGCATGAGTTCACTCCACCGAGAATCATCTTGTTTTCTTGATTCTCATAATATTCTAAGAAGGCTCCTCGAGAGTACTCTTCCCCAGGAATTACCCCATAAACCTTGGAACTGTACCGAACCTTTACCCAGATACTCGACTAAGATCAGGGACAATTGCCCAAGAACCGTTTGGAGGATCATGCGATCTGGGTCTGGAAACCTTATGCAAGAAAGAGTAGCTCTCAAAGGTCTCGAATTCGTGGGATTTTAAAGCTCCGAGAGGTTGAATTTCATGATTCAAGCTCAGAAGGGATAGCAAGTCCAATTATTGAAAGAGAATACCCCATCGTTGGTAAACGAATGGTCGGAATCATTTCGAAAATACCCCATATATGTCAAGACCGATGGGTCTAGAGGAGGAGCGTAGGCGTTAACACCTCGACCCTCTCAGCCTTCGCAAGTAGCGATGGGATCTAGGACCATAGATCCAAGGATCTTTCAGAGCTCTATTGACCATCGATCTTAACCTTTGCATAGGCAGGAGAGTGGACTCGACAACATCCTGAAAGTCCCAAAGTATTCAGAACCGTCCATCGGCACAGGACGCGTGGCAGTCGGGTAGCATTTCGCTGGCTCACGACTTGGAGTGGTCAAGGGTAGGACTGCACGAACTCACAATTTGTGAAATTGCGACGTGATCGTGGTCGTTGGATCCAAGCCACGAGAGAACCATTGGATCAAAACCTCTGCGTGGTATCGCGTATCGGGGGTTCGAAGGTTGAAAGAATCTCCTTTCGACTGCAAAAGTCGCGAAGTGCCAAGCATCGAGGGCTCATGCGAACGTGTGGCACACCCATTAGGTGGGGACCACGTGGTTGACAAGTGGTGTAACAACAAGCACCCAAAAAAAGGTGGGAGTAGGTGACAGGTGGTGGACACATGCAGCCTGGGAAAGAGTCAACCCATTGTTGACTTATCGTGGCTCGAGGTTTCATAGGATGAAGAAGTTGTCCCTTTATCGCTAAGGTCGCGAAATGCCGAGAGCCAAGGTCTCGTGCGACGAGTGGCAACAACACAACTCGTAAGAAGAGTACAACGGAGGAGACAAGTGGCATGTACGCGTCGCTTGGCAGAGTCCACATAAAGTTGACCTCTCGCGTCTCAGGGATTCGCAAAGGAGGAGCACGAGGGCTCAACACTCCAACTAGCGAAGTCGCGAGTTGCGAGTGCTGCTAGTGTTTAGCCTAGCCTACGGTTACATGTAGCAGGCGCTAGTGAGGAGGGAGCCATACCCATATCGCATCTCAGGTATCGGCGTTTGGAGAAAGAGGAGTTGAGAGCCTTGACTCCCAAATCGCGAGTTACGAAAGGTGCTTGCGCTAAGGCCATGTTGTGGTCGCTTGGAGGAGGATAAGGGAAGGGATGGTCTGCGCTAGGCCCCATAGAAATTTGGGGATTTTGTTCCTCGAAGAAAAAGATGAAAAATCTAGGTTGTCATAGTGGGTGTGTGACAAATTGGTATCAAAGCATGGTTACAACACTTGGCCTGCTTGGGCTCATGAATGAGTTGCGCAGAAACTCCATTTGAAGTACTCTTAAAAGGAGTAACCCTCTATCTTAACCCCCTTTATCAAAATTCGAAGTTAAGAATGAAAATTCCTATTGTGTGTATGCATTTGAAAAATATAAATTATGCGTTGGTTATGAATGAATATAAATATTGAATAACAACAAGTGTTTTTCCTGCACACAAGCGGACGATCAATCGCAGGAAACTGCAGATGCATAGAATGGTGACACACCATGAAGTGGGGGATGGCTCCCACAATAGAGACGAAGAGTCTGACGAAAGGGGAGCGGTAGAGACCCCTCCAGATCTAGCTGAGACTGTGAGGAGCCTCATGGTCGGACTACAGAGCTGCAAGGCCAACAACTAGAGGTTGATAAAAGAGAAAGAGAAGCAAATGGAAATTAATGCAGTCTTGCTGCAGATTTTATCCAACATACAAAGACAATTGCAGCATGGACCTGACACCAGTCACGTGGACCGACGACAGACAAAGAAAAGTCGAAGTCCACCTGAGATACAAAAACATGGTATTTTAAGTGGTCACACTGGGAAGAGAACCTTGAGAAAGGTCCACCCCAAAGAGAAGGGACAAGCGTCGGACAATTCCTCTGGAAAGGAAATTGGCGACTCGGAGGGATCTTCTAGTAGCAAAACTAGTTCTTATTCCCGAAGAAAATGGAAGAAGCGAAAGCATTCCAAAAGTCATAATCTCGAAGAATTCAAGAAGGCCAAACCACCCTCTTTCGACAGAGAAATAAAGAAGGGGGAGGAAGCGAAGACCTGGCTACTTGGACTAAAGAAGTATTTCAGAGTCCATGACTTCTCAGGAAACTTGAAGGCCCGAGTAGCCACTTTCAACTTGAATGGAAAGGCTTCCATTTGGTGGGAAGACCTTAAGAATGTTGATTAAGGTTGGTTGTCATTGATGTCAACCCTTGAAGAAAGACCCATAGCACAAAGGTTTGGGTAATGGAACCAATAGTGTTTGATGTAAATATTACTCATTATTGTTTTTTCATGGTTGATAAGAAGTAAATATGGATGAACTCCAAAGTGGTCCCCTTATGGTGAAAGCCCTCACGGGAAGATGCTTTGTGGAGTAAG
>SNQJ01S0189162.1:0-18259 GCA_010110895.2 Picea sitchensis | reverse complement strand
CTATTGCCAAACCAACCACTAAGAAACAAGGCCTGTACACTCTTCTGCCTACTCCCGACAGGCCCTAGGAATCCATATCAATGGACTACACGTTGGGCCTTTCGTCCACCAAGTGGGGAAATGACTGTGTTTTTGTGGTTGTTGATCACTTTTCCAAGATGGTGATTATGGCCGCCTGCAAGAAGAGCATCACAACGGAGGCTACTTCCAAGTTCTTCTTTGAACGTGTGTGGGTACACTTTGGGATCCCACAAACCATTATCTCAGATCGAGACAGTCGGTTCCTCATCACATTCTGGTCAAGCCTCTGGTCACTGTTGGACACCAAGGTCACCAAGTCCACTGCCTTCCACCCGTAGACGGATGGCCAAACTGAGGTCATCAATTGGATGATCGTGCACATCCCGTGCATGTACAATTACAAGCACCCCCGCACCTGGGATGAGATTCTTCCATATGTTCAACATAACTACAACATAGCCATACATAGCTCAACCGACCACAACCCCTTTCAGGTGGGGTTGGGATTTCAACCATTGGGTCCCATGGATGTTGCACTACCCCTTGCGACTAACCAGGTAGACTCGTCACATGCTCCAACTGGAGTTGACAAAGCCACCCGGTTCATTGAGTTGATCCAGCACATCCTCCAACAATTTCAGGATATTTTACAGAAGTCCAATGCCAAGTACAAGCAACTCCACGATCAACACCGGGTGCCACACCAGTTTCAGGTGGAAGACAAAGTTTGGTTGCACTTGCAAAAAAAATGCCTTACAGGGCCTCATCGGAAGCTTCATCCACTCTGTTATGGACTGTACACCATCAACAAGGCTGTGGATCACAATGTTTTTTAGCTCAACCTTCCTCTCTTCCTTGGCTTGCACCCAGTGTTCAACGTGGACCTTCATCAACATTATTTTCCACCATTATTAGACACCTCATAGATAACAGAACAATTGTCACCAAAAGAGCTCAACCCTGACTGCATGGAACAAGCATCCACTGATCAGATTGTGGACAGATAGATCAAGTGCACTCACAAGTAGAGGATCCAAATTTATCGGGTTGTCAAAGCAGGGCAACTCCTACATCAAGGCAAGTGGCTCACCCAGGGCCAAATTCAACATAAATTTCCTCATATGATGGGGGAACTCAATGCAATGGAAACCATTGCTTCCTAAGGGGGGAGTATTGACCCAAGAGGATCTCGGTGGCCACCCATCTTTTCCAACTGGATCAAAACAGGTTTTTGGCAACTTATTATTTTTAGGAGTTTTTCGGTTTCCAAACTTTTGGGGCCATTTTGAGGGCCCAAACAACGTATTTTAACGATCAAGCACCTCAACGATAGCTAAAGACTCTAATTGAGCCTCCTAAATGAAGCTCTTTGTTAATACCTTTCCAACGAGCTATCGTGTGCCCTAAATGGAGATCGTATGCAAAATTTACGACCCAAGGAAGTTGTTGTACTAACTTACCCCAACGAGGCCCACATGTCTTTTGGCGATTCATCTCCTAGGGTTAGGTTTTTGGATGTCTAGGGTTTTTACATTCATGTTTATTGTAAAAATGCCTTGAGAGCCTCATTTTACTCATCTTCTTGTGAATGAGCGTAGTCCTCACATATCTTCTCAGAGATAAGCTTCCACCATTCTAACAAGCTTGTTTTCAATCTGCATATTACAGTTTTCAACATATTTCTTATTTAATAGAAGTCAAGTTTCACTATATATCTGTTATTGTTCACTATTATTATAAATCTATGGTTTCATTTTGTTCCTCTCATAAATACGAATCACCCCAATTGATGAAGCGATTCCATTCCTGTGACCAAATTGAAGTAAGATATGGGTCCCCAATTTGGTTCAAATGGTGGAATCCTTTATCGTGGAGACTTTGGATTAGATCTGATGGAAGAATGTGGCTTCCCCTGCTTCCAGGACAAATATCCAACCCAGTGCGAACTTGAGTTCCCCTCCCCATTCTCCATGCCAAATTGTCTCCTATTACATCATAGGAAGAGACAGGTGCTTTCCAGAAAATAGAAGTTGTAGATAGTTTTTTAACAGGGTTCCTTAGCCAATCCAACTAAGACGACGACTAGATATATTTATGAGTGACCACCTAAGTCCATAGACTATCTGTTGAAATTAGTCTCCAGGCTGATTTTGCTGCCAATGCTTTTGAGAAGAGAAAAATGTTCTTCAGTCCCTAGCCTCCGAGTCCTTTAGGAGTGGCAACCATGGACCAATTAACCCATGGGATCATTGATTTGTTTGGATTCCCTTCCCAAAGGAATTTTGAGCAAATTCTCCTGCGTTTTTCCAATATACCTTTGGGGATCCATGCAAGGGACATCCAGAAGACTGGAATTGCTTCCAAGACTAATTTGGCAAGGACTAACCTTCCTACCTTGGATAACCATTTAAGGCTCCAAGCATGAAGCCTTTTTTCCAGTTTTCCTATCAACCACATCCAATTTGCTTTTCTGTAGCAAGTGGGTTTTAGGTGGAATCCTAAATATTTTATTCCTTCTTCAATCCCTTTTGTGGTGAAAGGGAAAAAAGCCCTGTGAGCCTCTTGCTCTTCATCTTCCAGATGCTAGTAGATAATCATAGAATTTCCTTCATTTATCATCATTCCTGTATCTTTTCTGAACAACGTTAAAATATCATAAAGAACCCTTGCTTCCCTTCTCGATCCATTGCAAAAGACAATCACATCGTCTACAAAAACAAAGTGGGTATTTTTTAGAGTTTAGAAGATCACAATACCTTTAAAGTTTTTGTTTGATTTTTCCATGGCAATAGCCTTGCTTAACCCTTCGACCACTAGAAGGAAAAGGATAGGGGATACGAGACATCCCTCCCTTAAACCTCTCTCTTCTCAGAAGAAAGAGGAAGCTGATACATTAATTAAAACTGCAAAGCAAGCAGATGAAATGCAACTCATCACCCATCTAATGAACCCTATATCAAATCCCAAATGAGTTAAAAGCATTCGAATGTAGAACCAATTGACTCTATCAAAAGATTTTGAAAGATTGATCTTTATAACTACCCCTTCTAGCTACTTTGTCTGGATGGAGTATAGGCCTTCTTGAGCCACTTCTATGGCTTCATGAATTTGATGACCTTCCAAGAACCTAAATTACTCTTTGGATATCGATGCAGATAAGACCTTTTGAATTCTACGTGCAATCACCTTTGCCACTATTTTGTATATACAATTGCATAGAGAGATTGGCTTGAAATCATAAAGAAGTTTGGGATTGTCGACCTTCGGAATAAGGGCTATGAAGGTGGCATTTAAAGGATAATGGATATGCCCATTTTTGCGGGCCTCTTCAACTATAACAAGCAAATATTTCTTGATGATGTAAAAAAAGTCTAAATAGAACTCCACATTCCAACCATATGGGTCTTGACTTTTCCCTTTCTCGAGACTAGAGAGAAATGCTTTTAATTCTTCTTCAGTTACTTCTTCCATTAGTTTCAAGTTGTCTTCCTATTCCACAAATCTAGGGTAGTATAGAGCAATTTTCATTATCTCCGCTAGATTTGTTCTACTTGACTCTTTGAAGAGGTTATGGAAATGTGACTTCCCCAACTGGGCTAGATCTTGAAAAGAGGAGACCTCGCGCCCCAAGGAGTCTTGAAGACTCCAAATGGTGTTTATGACCTTTCAACATTTTGTGAAATCCTGAAAAAGCTTTGTGTTTTCATCCCCACTGTTTAACCATGTTGCTCTGCTTTTTTGTTTCCAGACTTCCTCTTGATCTATGAGAATTTTCCTTTTTTTCTTCTCAAGTTCCTGATATGCTGCCTTCGTTTCGGGAGATGAAAATACTTCCCCTTATGAGTCATGGAAAGCTTGGAGGGCTTCCTCAATTTCTTTGAAGTCCCTTTCATCCATGTCCTTCTTTTGTTTTTCCCATTTGATGGCCTCTTGTTTGATTCTTTTGAGGTTGTTTGCAAAATGAACTCAAGAAACTATCTCTCCTTCCCCCTGCCATTGAAGCCAAGAGTTTTTTACCAGGCTTTGAAAGCTTTCCTTCGTTGCCCAAATCACATTATATTTAAAAGGACTAGGGGGTTTAGCCGGACCAACTGAGATTTCAAGAAAAATCAGGGAGTGATCTGAGTCTCCACCAATCCCTATCCATTGTTGAAAGTGAAACTGATGGGATAAAAGGAAATATGCTACCAAAAACCTATCTAATCTTTTTGCAATATGATCTTCCCATGTTCTTTTGTTTCTCCAGCTTGTGTTAAGCTTTACCAGGGCTAAATCCAAAATGCTAGCTTCTAAAAAGAGGTGTTGAAAAAAATCAGACAAGGGATCAGTTTTGGCTCTTGGTCCCCATACTTTTGCTGCCCGATAAAGAAATTTAAATCTCCCCACAGAATTAGATTATCTTTTTTGAGAAATTATCTTTTAGCAAGAGTCTCCTAGAAAAAGACCATGTCCTGGTAGGGACCATAGATATTCAGTAAGGTAAAGATGCATCCGAGGTCCGCATGAACCACTTCGGCTCCTAAACATGAGTCCCAACCCCAAGAGATTTTAAGCTTTATTTTCTCTTTATTCCATCCTATGGATACTCCACTCGATCTGCCACTATAATCTATCCCTGTAAATCCCCCACTGGGGAAGAGGGATTCCAGACTCCTAGTAACAACTTCACAATCCCCCAATGTTTCTTGTAGAAAAAGAACTTTTGGTTGATGTAGCAACACCAACTTCCTAAGGGAAATTTTTTTATGAGGTCCTACCAGACCTCTGTAGTTAAGGGAGATGATCTTCATGGGGAAGCCATCGACTAGGGTTTCCTTGATCTAAGTGCCAAAATGATGGATTGTTGTTTTCCATCTACTATGTATGCCTTTGCCTTATTCTATGCTTTTGAAAGGAAGGATTTCCACCCCCTTCCCTTTGATTGACACGACTCCCCTAGGTTCAGGCCCAACCTTGATGAGATGTCGAGGAAGACCCAGTCTCAGAATCCTAAGATAAGGGGTGGGGGGAAGTGGGTTCCTAAAAGGAGAACTTTTTTTCAAAGAAAGGAGGGGGTGAAGGCGATTGAATTTCTGGGACTTCTATGATTTTGATAGTTGAGGGGGACCCTTCCATATAAGGGTGAAGATATAGAGTGAGGGGTTGGGGTATCAACTCGGTACCAAGAGGGTTCTGATTCTGAAGATACCCTTCCTAGTCTTTTCCCAAAAGAGAAATATATTTAATTAGCAAATTAATTGGCTGAGAGGGAAGAAATGACATACCACTACCAGAGAAATCTCGAATAGGATGCTCGTCTAGATGTTGAAGGAGATTCAAGGGGTTTGAAACACCGATCACCCTTTGAACTAGTGCCCCTGAGATTTTCTGATCGACCTTTAGACTTTTGTAGTCTTCTTCCTTCTGTGGCCTTTTGTGAAACCTAGACAGTTCTCTCGGGAACCCTGATGCCAAACTATACTAAGCCCCTTCATAAGCGAGATGCATTTTCTTTGAAGGTGGCATGTCTTCGGCTTGATTTTTTCCTTTAAGTTTGAAAGGAAGAGGGCACTAGCTTACCACATGCCCTTGTTTGTGGCATCTTATGCACCTGAACGAGACCCCTTCGTAGTCCAGTTTTTTCTTGAAGGATTTTCCTCTCAGAACTAGTTCTATATCCTCCGCCAGACCTTCCCTTAAGTTGGTCTAGACCAAAATTCGAGCCACCACATACTCGTTTGTGGCTAGAAATGACCAATCCACTTCCAAAAAAGTCTTGACAGTGTTTCCTATGATCATCAAGATTTCTTTCGACCATAACTCTAGGAGAAGGAAAGGGAGTTGAACCCAAATTGGAATTACATCCAATCTTTCCTGGCCTGCATCAAACAGGGGAGTCCAAAGATTAAAGAAAACTAGAGTAAAATCCACACTCCAGGGAGACCGTAGCACCCAATTTGCTTCTTCTGCTTTCCAGAATTTAAAAACAAACCAACCCCTTGCCAGAACTTTAACCACCAGAACATAGCCTAAAGTCTCTTCCCATGTTGTGGCTTCCCATTCCTTCAAGGTTTTGGCATTGAATATTCTTCCCCTTGCATTCCCGACAACCTCCAACGCCGAAAAATCCATCACATGGGCCATTTCAACATCTTCTCCTAGAACCAGCCTAGACTAGTTCCTCTTAGGATTCAAAGTTTTGGTCTTCTTCATTTTAGATATTTTTGATATTCCTTGGGCGGCTGTTTGGGAAGGGCCTCTTGTGGAGAGGGGAAAATATGTTGTTTGAGGGAAACTTCCTGAGTCCCTTCCAACGCTTGAATGAATAAGGGAAAGTGTGTGAACCAGGAGGGAGTCAGTGAATTCAACGGCTAGAAAAGGGTCTAAAGCACCTCAGGACTGCGAAACTAGGGTTTCAGGAATTTTGAGAGCGGGGTGCTTCCCTGAAGGATAATCCTCAAATAGCACTGGTTCATAGCTACCTTTGTACCGAGGAAAAAAATGATTCACTTTTCCCTGGTTTCCCTAAGTTCCACAGATCGCTTGCCGTGGGAGTGTCTCCCCATGATGAAAGCAGGTGAGAATGGAGAAAACCTTCTCCAAATGGTATTGAGTTATCACAAAAAATAGGAAAAAATATTTCCCTCCCTGCTTCTTGTGGAAGAGGCTGACTTACAGGCCCCATAGAAAAAGAAGTGCCTTCCCCCATCGAAAACCCGACATCACCAAACAAACCCGTCACGCTGTCGTAACACGAAGAAATCATGGGTAAGCTTAAGCTTGCATGACTATCAGCTGGTGATGCCCAAATCTCCTCTCCCTCTGGAGGGTTCATCATGTAGTCCAATAGTTCTTCCTCCTGCCAACCGCTAGCATTATCCATCTTCCACCCACATTTGTTCGTTGTTATCTGCCTCGATTCAACGAAAAATGGGAAACGAGGAACTGAGAAAAGGGATCGAAAAGGCAGAGAAACTAGAAAAAGGGAGTGGAGGTCGGAAAAAAGGGGCGGGAAAAGGATGGGGAGAGGGAGAGGGCCTGTGGCCCTAGCTCCCAATGTCAATGGCCTGTGGCCATATGCACACACTCAATGGAGAAGGAAACTACCACCCTAATATCTACCTTTATGCTTTTATTGATTATATATATATATATATTTTGAATTTAGCAAATGATTGATGTGTTCAAAACCCTTGCACATCTTCCAAACCACAAAATAGTTGTGCCCTTGTTAACGCTACTTCGGTAGGTGTTTTCTATCACATAGTTTTGTTATTTTCATGTTCTTTAAATGTTTTACTTTTTTGGGGTGTACATACTACGCGAGAATCAACAACCGGACATGAGCAAATCTCATACAAAAGGTCAAATAATTTTTCCAAAACTAGGTGAACTCAAGGAGATTGTGAAGATGGCCTAAATTAGGTAAACTCAAGGAGATTGTGAAGATGGCCTAAAAGTTTACGAAGGAGATTTAAACCACATTGTTGATTGGTTGGATATATTTTGAAGTAGGGGAATTTTACTCGGAACTATAGAGGCAGAAGAGTAATGATGATAGTAGAATAACTATATAGATATGTCATCCACAATACCAACCTTATCTCGAATAATAGCAATGTTGAATCCTTTATGCTAAGAGGAGTTGGATCAAACTACGAGCCTATCCTTCTAAAACTAACCCAAGCAACAAGCCTACTAATGTGCCATTTAAGTTTGAGAAAATTCAGTTTACCCCCCGGTCTTAATGATAATTTTAAAGATGGTGACAAACAACAAGTATATTCCTATTGCCATGGGTCCAAGATGTATCCACTACAACAAAAACTAAAGGATTTAAAATTAGAATAAAAGAATGAAACACCAAAGTTTTGAGGAATAATTTTGAGTAGAAAAAAAATTAGAATAAGACATGGACAAGGTTCAGGAAGAGACTCTTTAGAAGGGACTTATATATAAAATTAGTACCAAACTGTCAAGCTTACAAAGAAGTATGGAAGCTAAGGAATCAATGAATAAATATTTTGGTGAAATATTGAGCTTGATGGATAAATGAATGAGATGGAAAATATAAATCTTTCACCAAACCACTCTAAAGAATAGAAACAATATCATGATTGATGTATCAAAAACATTGGTTGATGAGTCTTGCAAACATTATGGGTTAGGTTCTTCTCTTGAAAGGGAGGTTGAATTTCATCTCTTTCAAGCATGTATTTAGGGAGATAAACTGCAGGGCAAATCAACAATCCAAACTTGGTGTCTTAGTATATGATCTATAAATTGATGTGGGTATTCCACTGGAATAGTTCATCGTAATAGATCTTCAACAATCTTAAATATTTTATTATGCAATTTATTACCTTATATCTCAAATTTATTATTACTATCCTAGTGTTAAAATTTATGGAAATAATTGAAACTAAAATGAAAGAATACGCAAATAAACACACCATCCACACAAATGAACACAAGATGTGACCTGCGATACGCAATACTAGAGAAAACCTAGCTAAAAGGCGAGGCCTATGCTTTGCTATAATTTTCTTAGTTATGAAAGGAAAGTACAAAGAAAGGGGCACTCACTGTGGAGTTGCAATGGACATTGTGGCCTGAATGGCTACTACATAATCTTCTACCTCCTTTGTTATGCTTCAATATCCCACTCCTAGATGCTCTACTTAATAATGGAACGATAACAATACCAAAAGAATGGAACCCTTCCCAATGTTTTAGTTTCTCAAACCATATAGTTCTTAATTCATCAAAGTATTGGTTGATCAAATCGTATTTCTTTTAAAAAATAATCAGTTATCTTAGGCAACATCTCAATGATTTCTTGTTAAAATCTTAAAAATTAGGTAACAACATTTTTATATTAATTTCCAACGAATAGTTCAATTGTAATAATCTCTTGGGAGTGTTTGTAAATCACTAAAGAGTTTCATTGATAAATTTTTAATGTCAAATTGGCCCCCTTTCACTCCCACGAGGTGTGGTTTTTATTTAATGAAGTTTTTAATTAATTATAACAATTTTTTGTTACAAATTACTAATATTCCAAATACAAATAACTTCTTTTGCAACAACCCCCAAAACTTACATGTTGTTGTTGTTAGAATATTCAAGAATATTGAGAGGGTGGGGGGGTTGGGGGGGTCAATTAGTATAGAGTTATTTCAACAATTTTAGCCTTCAAGCACTACATAAACATTAACCATTAATCATGTCATTCATTATCACATAAACTCATACACATTGCACACTGATTTTTATGTGGAAACCCAACTGGGAGAAAACCACAAAAACTCTTCTTAAGTAGATTCAAGATTTTACAAGCACCAACTTGAAGAAATAACCCACTCGCTAAGTTTTCCAACACCTAGTGGAAGGAGACACCAATCCACTTGGAATATTTTAAATGATGGTAAAAGATCAAATAAGCCTTCAAATACAATCCCAAAATCACTTCTTAAATCTGCATACAAAACTGCTTAGAACTATACCTCAAATTTTCAAACTTGTAAGATTCACCACGAGCTCAATTTTCTGTTTCTGATTTTGAAATTTGGACCTCTGATATTAGGATCCATTCTCCTTCTAATGTAATAATTGGAATTCGATTTGGACCTGCCAAGCTTTAGATATAACCGTTTTATCTGAAACACCTGTTTGGAACTAGTTTTTGGATTAGTCAGAAACCCTAACTTCCAACAAGTATAACTTTGTACTTGTAATGAATCAAGATCTGAAACTTGTACCCAATATTATTTGACATCTTCTCTGAAATTCCTCCAAGTTTTGATCCTTGACTCGTCCCCGAAAAAAAAGTTATAGCGAAAATGGCAAGATGAGTCGTTTGGAAGAAGAAAACCCTAGTTTTAAAAACATCAACTTCCACGGAGTATAACTCCAAATATATAATGATTAAAGACCTAAAATTTGTACCCAAGATTCTTCACTATATTTTATGAAACACCTCCAAGTTTCACTATCTGAATCATTCTAGAAAAAAGTTATATTGAAAATTCCAAGATGACCTTCAAAGAAAAACCTTAAAACAAATCATCAAAATACTTCATCTTCCCTTGGAATTTCACCCTTCTTCACTTCATATTCCCTTGGAAATTCACTCCTCTAGGCTGAAATTCGCTAGTCTTCCTTGGTTAGGTCGAATTGGTGTGATCCAAATGCCAAATTAGGCTCCTCTAATTTATATGAGTCTTCTCCACATGAGGGGTAGTGACCAAGGGTTGCAACTTTTGGGTCGCACCTCTTCCTTAAGGATGGTCGACGTCATGGGCTTCTTCACTCTACTTTAGGGGATTATTCTCTTAGTTTTAGGGGCTTCTTCAAGGATCCATTTGTGTACAACTCAAAATGGGCTTGTGGAAACAACCATATGTTATCTCATCTTGTGAGGGCCACGCTTAAAAGTTACACCATAAGGGGATCACTTTGGAGTTATATACACTTATGTCAAGGCTCTTCAAGGCTTCTTCAAGCAGACACATCATCATCACTTTTAGGGGCTTATGCGATTTTATTTATGGCTTCTTCTAAGGTTGACATCAATGACAACCAATTTTCCAAGAGTTTTCATAACAATTGAGCTATTCGCCATTTGATAGCTTTGTCCACTGATTTGAGTTGATTAGTTGAGTTGTCAACTCAATTATGTTAATGTCAATTTTAAATCACCTATTAATATATAAGTTGACCAATTCATTTTTGGATCGAGGTTTCAGACCTAGGGTTCGAAAGAATTTACCAACAAATAACCCATTTGCATCGGCATATTCAATATTCAAGGACTGAATAAGGTCTCACCTGAGACACACATGAGAATCACAAAGACTGAATGTTTTTGCATTGCATGAAGGAATAATACAAACATGGAACACTTAACTAAGAGTTTCACATTAGATTCTTTTCATTACTAACAACATTCATATGAATAACACATAGTTTAAAATCTATAACATCATACATTCACAATAAAACTCATGATATGAAGAACCAGATGGGTCTCAAGCTTTCATTCATTAATCACATTGAAACATTTAGATACATGGAAGGATGTATCTTGCGTAGAGAATCATTCAACTTGAAACAGAGACCAACGATTCAAGTCTCGATCTACTTTCTCTCTCATATTCCACTTACAACTCTACAATTACAACGGACAACCAAAATCCATTGAACAAGGAGTTAACCCCTTATATGTTCGCATGCATTCCTTATATCTCTATAGAAGCATGATAGTCATAACAAACTTTCCATCTCACCAACAACCTTGACCATGAACAATTGATCGGTTACAAAAATGGTTACACTCATTACATTGATCTTCGAGGATTTGATATGCATCCGATCTTTACAAGTCCTTGGGCATAGTACAAAGCTCGTGGTGTGCGTAGTGAAAAATTGGTTGGCAAAGGTGCAGTAGAAAATAGGTTGACGATCACTAAATCTTGGCACTGCGTGGTACTTGTGGCATGTGCGCTGTGTAGAAATTTTGGTGCACATGCAATCTTTCCAAAACCTTGGTTCTAATAGGGTCCCAACACTATTAATTGGCTCGTCCCCGATCCAATGAACTTTATTATGGTGCGATAGAGGCGATGGGTGACACCTTCTTCATTAGCTTAGTGATGAAGTTTTGGAACTCAGAGTTGATCTCATAAAAAATCTCCAGTAGTTCCTTCATATCTTTGCAAAATTTTTCGACCTTTGTTAATGTGGTCGACCCAGATGTAGGCTTGATCTGTGTGCCCAACTCTGTCAATGGGGCTTCCCTTGTGTGTGCATTTGTGAGTGCATACTGGTGTTGGTGGGATTTCTCTTGTGCTTCCAACACAATGTATAACAACTTTTGTTTGTCGAAGTGGGCAGATGGGATATGTTGGTGAAGGCATGATATCTTTGTTATGGCCTCCTTGCACACTTCAGGTTGAAGGGAGGGCAACGCCTGCTTCATCTCATTGATTTTCACCTCACTTATGCATATGCGATCTTCAATGGTGTCGATCTTGAGGGCACTATGTAGGTGAGTCTAGAGTTGGAAGTTGTAATCATAGGACATCGAGAATCCTTCCACGCATGCTTTTCCTTGGTGTAGTATTTTTTTTGTTTTAGAAATCTTCTATTGCAACTCCCCTTTCTCTGATGATGTACTCTTTATTTTTTCCTGAAGCTTTGCATTCTATGCTTGTAGGTGTTGGACAACTTCCTTCACCTACTAAGTTTGTTTTGCACAGGGAGGTAAGGAATTTCCTTAACTATGGAGGGGACTTGCACATATACTTCATCCATTGTGTTGATCAACAATGTGTGCGCAACCACCTCTGCTTGATGGTGTTATTGTATTTCCTTGTGTGCAACTATCTCCCGTGCATGTCTTTGTTGGGTTTCCTGGTGCACAACCATCTCTTGTACGTGTCTCTGCTGCATATCTATATATGACTGGCTTAGTGCGCATTGTGTGTCCCCCAAATTGTTCATTGTCTCGATCATGAATACTTGTAGATCCTATGAAGGTACCTGCACCAATTCCAACTCGGCATAAGGAAATGATGAAGGCTATGAATTGGAGGATGCCTCAAAGGTTGTCAAGGTTAATGGGTTTAGTTGTAAAACCCTCTTTTTTGTGCTACCACGTAGTGATGTAGTGCTAGTGGTGCTACCTACTACCATATGTTCTTGGGACTTGGGGTCGACCACTGGTTTGGTGATGTTGAGCACATGGCAGATCTCGCCCAATTGTTGTGCTAACTCACGATGCAACAATTACAACATGTCCAAATTGGATTGGAGCACCTTGATGATGCTCTAAACTGGTGTCGGGGAAGGCCCTAGCTCATGCCCTAGAGTGTTAGTGTATATTTGTAGTTCCTCCATCTAGCATGTCAATATTCTATGTCTGGAGAACCTCATAGGCATCTGAGAGGGGGCTTCCTCTTCGATGGGCATAACGCCAATAGGTTGTGACTTACTAGATGTGTGCCCCACTAAGCTAAACCTAGAGGTTTTGAACTACACAGTCTATGCTTGTTTTCCCTTCCTGGGTGGAGTTCTCTCTGTGTCTGGTTGCACCTGTTTGCTTTGGACCTTTGGTTTCTTGTCGACCCCTTGAACTCTCTCTGCTCATTTCCACTCCCACTTCTTGTTGGTTCATGTTTCCAAGAGCTCTAACTCTTCATCTGGCACTGGCCATAGTGAATCTGACCACTAAGCAAACACATGTTGTAATTTCCCTCATCCCAACCAGGGAACATTACTTGCGAAAAAACAAAGAAAACAAAATTTCTTCTTGCTAATTCATTTGTTGTAGCTTACCAGTCACAATTTATTCACATTTACAACTAGATTTTAGATACCCATAATTACATGCAACTACAACATTATAAGAAAGCATAAATGCAATTGATAAACAACTATAACAACATATGAAACCATTCTCATATACAGAGTAAATGCACAACAATTACATTCATGGAATAACTCAACAAAAATGGATAAACACTTATCTTATAAAATGACTATTCAACCGGCTGCATGGGAAGGATGTTCCACCCAACCATAGATCTGTTGTTCCAAATCTCAACAACAAGTCACCCCCAAGTTGGGGCTAGGAATCCACAAAAGAAGGGTGCCTCTCACAATCCCCTCACAACTCAATATCATGAAGCCCACTGGTTCTCTTCTACAACTATCTTGAATTTTCTCTAGCTCTCTTCCTCTTGAATTTCTCAACCCAAGCAATGCACCCTGTCACTTCTCTCAGTCCTTATGACATCCCATTCATTTATCAGGGTCTCTCTAGTATAGGTATCTAGGAATCTCTCCACTAGGAACTCAAAGGAACTCACTAATAGGAAAAACACCAGCAAAAACACCAGCAAAAACAACAACAAACACTCGTTGATACAATGAAACTCGACTAGAATTTCACTCTTCATGCCTGACAACCTGGCTCTTCGATTTCCATCTCCAAAATGCTCCATTATGCTCCCAAATTCGCCCAACCTTGTTGTTCTAGTTCCTTATCTCTTCTTCTCTATTTTTCTCTTGTTGTTCATGTCTCTCCTCAATGTCCATAACTACCAGTTACTACCCATACAAATTTCCTCTCTTTTTCCAAGACCATTGAATGCTCACTCTACCCAATGATGATTTCTTCTTCCCCATGCTTTCCAATAACTATGGGATGTGACTCTCACACCCACCCTATGACACATATTCAATGATTGGGATCTCATACAATCAACTAGAAATTATAAGTTTTTCCTCGATGATAATAAAATTAAGAAATGGGTTTGAATCAATACCCATAAATTATTTCCCCTTTGGACCCCTCTTGGACTCTCTCTAGGCATTCCCCCTCTCTTGTGGATTAATCAACCCCCATCTTTGTCCTTTCCCAACAATTGGCATTACATTGCATTCATTTATAATTCAAGATTACATTTCACATTTACATTGCTTGGCCATAGCCACGTCTATATCTACATTACGCATTAAATAAACTAGGGATTATAGTGGGAATGTTACATTCTCCCTCCCCTATAATGGTGCATTGTCCTCGATGCACCGCACCATGCCGAAAACATATACACATTTATATTACAATGTTTAGAAAATAAAAACAATTTTCTGCAAATTTTTACTCTCCAATAGTAGTCCAAACCAAATCCCTCGTTTTTCTCAACCTGCTGACCCAAGGAATGCACCCCCTTTCACTACCTTCAGTCCATCAGGCTACACCATTCTTTTATCAGGGCTATCGACATTGACCAAGAATTATGAGATTAGGTTCTAGAACTCTAGCACAATTGTTTTAGCTTCTATTTTCTTCAAAATTGACAAAAAACGGCGAGTATTTCTCTTGCATGGTTTCTTTATGCTCCCATGTTGCATCTTTAGGATCGTAAGAGGTCCATTGAACCTTTACCAACCCTATGGATTTGTTCTTGAGTACTTTGACTTTTCGGTCCAGGATGTGTACTGTTTCCACCCAGAAATCCCCTTCGTGTTCCACCTGGATCACAATCCAATCAATTATGTGGTTATGGCCAGACAAATATTTCTTTAATAATGACACATGAAATACATTATGCACTCTCATGGATGCATGCAATGCTAACATGTATGCAACTGGCCCTATCTTTTCTAATATTTCAAAGGTCCACAATATATTGCTGCCAACTTCGGGTAACAACCCAATCTTATCAAACTTCTTTTTTCTTCAACTTTGAGGAAAACATGTTCCCCTACTTTAAAATCTCTAAAAACTCTGTTCTCATCTGCATAACTTTTCTACCCGTCCTGGGTAGCCTTTAAATTCTGCCTGATCTTTGTCATCTGCTCTTCCATTTATTTTAACAAATCTGGCCCAATGATGGCTCTGTCTGCTGTGTTATCCCAACTCATTGGTGTGTTACCCTTTCCGCCATACAAAGATTCAAAAGGACTGATTTTTAGTAAGGCATGATACCCATTATTATAAGAAAACTCCACTAAGTGGATGTAGTCTTCCCATTTTGATGGATGACCCATCACATACATCCTAAGCATGTCTTCAATTATCATATTGTTCCTTTTTGTTTTCCCATATGACTCTGGGTGATATGTCGTACTAAGATTTAGATTTGTCCCAAATCCTTTGAAAAATCCTTGTCAAAATTTGGATGTAAACTTGGAATCTTTGTCTGAAATTATTGCCTTAGGCACTCCATGTAGCCTGACAACTTTCTTCATGTAGATCTCTGCAAAGCTTGCTGCCTTATGTGTTGTCTTTACGGGAAAAAATGTGTTTCCTTAGTCGATTTGTTCAATACCACCATGATGGAATCGTGTTGCTTCATTGTCCGAGGCAACTTTGTAATAAAATCTACCGTGATCACCTCCCACTTCCATTCTAAAATGGGCAATGATTGCAACTGTCCTATTGGATTTTTGTGCTCTGTCTTTACCTTTTGGCACTCTAGACACCGGACTATGTAGTTAGCCACTTCTTTCTTCATCCTTGGTAAAAAATATTGGCTCTTCACAATTGTAATGGATTTTTGATATCCCGGGTGCGCAACATAGGGCACATTGTGCATTTCTCTTAGCATGATATTTTTCAGCTCCGTGGAATTTGGAACATACACCTTGCCCTTGTGCAAGAGGATTCCATCCTCTTTTAATTCATAATTCATAATTTTTTGTTGTGAATCACTTTGTTGTAATTTTTCTTTCGTTTGCAAGTAAAGTTGATTTGAATTTTCTGCTTCAAGAATTTTATCTTTAAAATCTGTCCTGTACATGCTGATGGCTGAAATATGCATTTCATAGGCTCTTCTACTGAGTGCATCGACCACCTGATTTCATTTTCCCTTAATATGTTTAATTTCAAGATCATACTCACTAAGAAACTCTAGCCATCTAGTTTTCCGAGCACTTAGTGTTGGTTGTCCAAATAAATGTTTTAGACCACAGTGGTATGTTCTTAGCTCAAACCTCTTCCCTATGAGGTAATGTCTCCACATTATCAATGCGTGTACAATGGCTTCTAGCTCTAAATCATGGATAACATAATTTCTCTCATGCTCCTTTAGTTTTCTATATTCAAAACATACCACATGATCCTTTTGACTGAGGACTCCATTGAGCCCTTCCTTGCAGACATTCGTGCACACTACAAAGTCTTCATTTGGGTCTGTAATCTTTAATATGGGCGCACTTGTCAAAATGCTTTTCAATTGCTGAAAACTTTGTTCACATTTTGGGGTCCACTCAAATTTCACTCCTTTCTTTTGCAATCAAGTGATTGGGATTGAAATATTTGAAAACCCCTATATGAATCTTCAGTAATAACCCACAAGATCCATAAATGATCTGAATTCAGTGACATTTCTTGGCACTTACCATCCCCTTATGGCCTCTAATTTCTCGGATCAATTGTTATCCCATCTGCTGAAATAATATGCCCCAAGTAGTCGATCTTCTTTTGATAAAAGATGCACTTAATTAGCTTGGTATTACAATTTATGCTCCCTCAAAACCTTTAGCACCATTCTCAGATGATCCTCATGCTCCTTTTCAGACTTAGAGTAGATGAGAATATCATCTAGAAAAACAATTACAAACTTGTCTAGGTATTCCCTGAACACTCCATTCACTAGACACATACAAACAGTCGTGGCATTTGATAGTCCAACTGGCACTACCATGAATTCATAATGCCCATGCCTGGTTATAAACGTTGTTTTTCTAATATCTTCTTACTTTATCCTCACTTGATGATAGTCGGATCTCAAGTCAATCTTGGAAAAGATTCTCGCACCTTTTAGATGATCAAATAAATCATCAATCCTTGACAAGGGATATTTGTTCTCTATAGTGACCTTGTTCAACTGTATAAAATCAATAAACATCCTTAAGGTTCCATCTTTCTTCTTGACAAAAAGAACCAGGGCTCCCCAAGGTGACACACTTGGACATATATACCTCTTCTTCAAAAGTTCTTCTAGTTGTATCTGCAATTCTTTCAATTCTGGTGTGCCCATTCTGTAATGTGTCTTGGACACTGGGGAAACACCTGGCACCAAATAAATAGAGAAATTGATATCCCTCTTTGGTGCCAGTCTTGGGATTTCCTCAAAAACATATGCAAAATCTCTCAAAACTAGATGGTCTTCAAGGCTGGCCATTTTATCTCTAGCTACCTGTTCCATGTGGGCTGCAAAAATTTGACACTCTTTTATGAAATTCCTTTTTTAGATGCATGGTTGAAATTTCTTTAACATCCAGAACTCTTGGAATGCCTTGAATTTTTCCTTGCTTCCCTTTCTCATCAAGACAAATTATTGTCTTGTTGTAACTGTCTAGGACAACATGGTGTTTTTCCAACCAATACATGTCAATTAGACAATCATATGAACCAAAGGTATAATGTTCACATCTACCTTTGTGTTGAGTCTATTGGACAATCTTTAACCAACTCATTGATCTTCCTCTTAGCCCCTCTGGCTAACTAAACTAACCAAGATTTCTTATGCTTACTCTTTTGCAAATGAGATCTTTCAATAATATTAGAGTTTATGTAGCTATGGCTAGCTCTAGAATCAATTAAAATTACTATGGGTTGATTGTTGATCTTACCTTCCACTTCAATCATGGGGGACTGATACTCTGGTTGCTTATTGTCTAAGGCTGCATAAATCCTTGGCATGCTTCCTCCCATGTCTCCCACTGTTTCATCCTCCTGAATTTT
>SNQJ01S0189161.1:0-18259 GCA_010110895.2 Picea sitchensis | reverse complement strand
CATGAATATATAAATGTATGAATCTAAGAGAAAGCATGTTTACTTAAATTATGAATTTGAATTCCTATGAGATGAGATATGTTGCAATTTTTATTATTTATCTATTAATTCGTGAAAGAAACTCAGCCTGAACTATTTCCTACTTAAGCATTATATATTTCTGTGTGGAGAAACCATCAAACCATAAAAGGTTTTATCCTTAAGCCTTTGTAACTCATAATGGCCATAGATTAGGGTTCGAGTCTTTGTAGGGAAGGAATGAAGTCCTGGGAAACTCGAAAAATGGCTAAGTCCTTGAAACAAACTGTTGGCACTCCATAAAACCTAGCGTTATCTAGTGGAGAATGATAGTCGTCGATCTGAGGAGATCGATACCATTAATCGGTGGAATGTTTGGAGTGAATGTGTCAAAGATAACACTTAGGCATTGTGGGAAATGTTTCAAATGAGGGAATTTGAAATAAACCATTTGAAGTGAGGGTTTTCGAAAGGAGATCCCATGTACCATGAGAATTAACTCAAGTGAGAGGATCCAAAGTCAAGCCAGTGTGGATCGTAGATCTGGAAGCGGGAGGGATGAATCCTCAGTTGTTGATCATTGTGGGTCCCACTTAGCAGGTCAGGAGGGAAGATCTATCCTAGTGTCCACTAGGAGTGTCAATGTGAAGACATGTGTCAGCAGATGATTAGTCCACTGGATTGATTGTGTGTCTAGCTGGCTTAGGGTTGACTGTTTTCCGAAGTATGACTCTAAAGGATTCAGAGTACCCATATGAAGAATTGAGTGTGACTCCGATGGAGGGAAGGTCTTGACTGTAGATATATGAAAGGACAGATGGCATGGTATTTTTCGATCTACCATGATTCCCACCTAATTTAAGAGGCAAAGTGTTAACATCGTGAATGAGGTGGCTTGCCACATCCCTAGAATGATAGATTTCGATCACCAATAGGTTGACGAGCTGAGTGGGGTCCAGTTGGGTAGGTGAACCTTAAGCATCAAACAAATCTCAATCATTGGTCGAGAGACCATGACATGCTTCTACGACATCCATCGAGGAGAAGGGAATATTCCTCTATACCTTGAGTTCAAAGAAGTAAAACTAATCAAACCGTTCAAACTCCAAATGGATGGTATTGCGAGGGAATATTCCTTGATACCATATTTGTCGTAGGTGGACGTAGAGCGCACAAGAAGAAAGTCTAAGTGTTGACGACTGTAGGTTTGCATCGATAGATATTCCAAAGTGGAAAGATGTGATAATGCCACATCAAATTTATGTTGTCACCACGTTAGATGGCATGAGTTATGGGATATCACATGGACTCCAAGTGGTAGTGAGTCATATGTCGACCTTGAAAACCCGATAAAGATTTAGGAGGGAATAATGTTTTATTCAAAATCCCATCCCTTAAAGGGTTACTTAGGGCTTGGGTGTGCTACAAAGTGGTATCAGAAAATAGTTCAAAATCTAGACTTGAATGGGTCACTAAGACCTCGTAAGACTATTTAAAAGGGATCTTATGATGTCCGAAATTATTTCTTTTGAATTACTAACACAAAATGCTAATGATGATTGGTGTTTCAAGACGTAGGATGAATTGAAAATTCCCAAAGGTGAATGGTGCAACACAGTATGGATGACCTCTCGCACCTTAGACACGAAGAGTCTAATGGTCAGAGGGACACAAAAACCCCTCCGGATTTGATTGCCACTTTGAGAATTCTAAAGGCAGATAATGAGAGGCTTATGAGAGCCAATGCCAAATAGGAAAAGTTGAATGCAGTCCTACTACAAAGTCTGTCCAAAATTCAAAATCATCTGCAGCAAGGCCATAACAATGCAGAATTACTATAGTCAGAGAGGTTGAACACCCCTTTAGATTCTCAAAAGAATGGATTGGATCATAGTGATGTGGGAAGGATTTATTCTAGAAGGAAGCATCGGGGCACCAATAAAGGAGAATCGAGTGGACACATTTCCACAGAGTCCTCTAGTCGGAAGACTATTTCAGTAGAACAGTCTAGTAGTGGCACAAAATCCAGCATTTCTAAGAAGAGAAAGAGAAATAATTATCATAGTTTTCAAGCTCAAGAATTAAAAATGTCCAATCCTCCTACATTTAAGGGATAAATAAATAAAAGGAGAGGAAGTCGAAGCATGACTATTTAGCTTGAAAAAGTACTTTCAAGTACATAATTATTTTGACAATGCTAAGGCAAGGATTGTAGTATTTAACCTGAATGGAGGGGCTTCCATTTGGTGGGAATACCTCAAGGAAATTAAAAGGATAAAGGAAATCAAATTAACCTGGAAGCATTTTGAGAGATACTTTTTCAAATCTTACCTATCTTAAAAATATTATGAGGCATTGTTTTACTTTGATTATTTATACTCAACCACTACAAATTTAATAATTTATGATCAGATTTTAAACAAAATCAATTGAAAATATACTAGAAAAAATGCGAAAACTTAGAAAGTTTAAACTACGAGCAATTTTTGTAAATCTAATCAAAATAACCGGATGCAACAATTGTAAAGAAATTTTGTGGTTGGTATATGGTCTGAATCTGATTTTCTTTTTGTGATCAGATCTTTAGAGAATAAATGAATGGATCAAACAAAGTGATCTGAGATGATGGATGAGTATTTGGGAAATAGGGATCCAATTGAATGGATGTTGTAATCGTTGGTGTATGGTAAGAATCTGAATAAAATCTGATTTTCTTAGAAGATCCATGGATGAGGAGTTATTTGTCGAGTTGGACATTTTCACATAGTTATAATGAAGATGTGAAGGTGTTTTAGAATGGTGTTGTTTAGTTGTAGGAAATGACGTTTTTCATTGGAATCTGATGATATAAATTTATACCAATCACTATTTTTTGTTGTTCAAAATCCATTTTTGAATGCATAAATGAATTCAGCTTGTTGAAAAACTTTTGAGGCACTCCCACTATACCAAATTTAAGGAAAATGTCTCCCGAAAAGATAACCGTTTTGTATAACATTTAGCCTACGACGTTAACCACAACATTCCAAAAATTGGCAACGGAAATCAATGCCAAAAGGTGTTCCATTTTTTCTTCACTTTATAATTGTTATCCTCAACATTCCAAAAACCACAGGTAGGAATAAGTGTCACCTAAAGTGTTTTTTAATCCAGTATACTATTTGTTTCTTTCTTTACTTTTATTTATGGTATGTATACCTCTGTAGGTTATTATTATTATTATTATTATTATTATTATTATGTATGATTTAAGTCTAATAACCTTTAATTAATTATTTTGTGATATGTAATAGAGAGGCATTATGATTAAGAGTGGTTTACAAAGTTTGTTGAATTTTCTTTTTATATTTAAATTTTCATTGTAAAATTATATAGAATATATAGGTTTGTTTGAATATTCTATCTTTTGAATTTTTTCATTGAGTGATAGAAACTGGCTCTATTTAAATGTTCTATTTTTTGAATTTTTTACTTAAATGTGGTAATAAAAATCATAATTACAAATTGGTATTTTAAAACTTTAACGTTTAATTACTTTTATTTAAATTTTGAAAATGATATTGTTTTCTAAAAATATTTAAATTCATCAATAATTAATTCTTGGAAATAGAAAGCACCTATAGGTAGAATAAGAAATTTTTTACTTTCAATTTCTTTCTCTCTATTTATCACCGACATTGAAATTTTTTTGTCACTTGTAAACTCCATGTTGAGCATGGAAGGAATTACACATAGCCTTTAGAACTTAACTAAACATTGAAATATTTTATTTGTGGTCCATATTGAATATTTTTTGTTATACATGTTGTTTTAAATGCAAACTCCATATTCAGCATAAAGATTTGCACATCTCCCTCATACTTGGAAGTAGAAAGCTTTGTGGAATTTTTTTTTATATATACTTTCAATTTCTCTCTCTATTTAATATGGTTGATATTGAAATTTTTTTGTTAGTTCTTTTTGGCCTTATTTTGGGTATATTTTCCCATCAAATTTGCCTAAAACTTGCCATAAATTACTGGAACTGAATATTTGAGTGGTTGAGTCTAAATAATCCAAGTGGCACATCTCCCTCATAGTCAGTGGTCTAAATGTTCTACTTTTGGTCTTATTTCGGGTATAATTTCCCATTAAATTGCCTGAAATCCTATCAGAAATAGTTGGAACTACAGATTTCAATGGTTGAGTCTAAATAATCTAAGTGACCTGAAATTTTTTTAGGACCATTTATCAATCAATTTCACAATGATTCTGTTAACGCTTCTATCTGCATGGTAGCCACCTAATATTGGAATGTACGCACAACTTTTAATTTCCATGGACGATGACTATCACAACTATCAACTCACTAAGCAATATTTATGGCTTCAGTGTTACATTACTCAAGATCCTCACGTTCTAGAGAGCCATAGATTTCTATGGAGGGTCTGACCAAGAAAAAAACGCACCATATAGCAGGTTGGAAAAACACAAAATATGGAATCCATAGATCTAAGATGGCATCTGTAACACCATGTTTTCTCCCAAGACTGTAAGTATGCACAAATGTTAACATTATGAGGCATGTAATTGTGTTTTGATTTAATATAAACACCAAATTGTTGGTTGAGAGGAAACAATATTGATAAGTACTGGACATGATCCACCAGAGGAAATTAATGAGGTGGAGGAAAGTATTGGCCTTGTAGGTCAGGAATGAAGTCCTGCAAAACCCAAAAAATGCCTAAGTCCTTGAAACAGACTGTTGTCACTCCATAAAACCTAGTGTTGTCTAGTGGAGAATGATAGTCGTCGATCTGAGGGTAGCAAGACTGTTAATCGGTGGAATGTTTGGATTAAATGCATTAGAGAGAACCCTCAAGCATTGTGGGAAAGGTTCTGAACAAGGGACTCCGAAATAAATCGTTTGGAGTGGGGGTTTTTGGAAGGAAATATCATGTGTCATGAGAATTAACCTGAACGAGAGGATCCAAGGTCGAGCTAGTGTGTGTTGTAGATCTGGAAGTGGGAGGGATGACTCCTAAGTCGTTGATCATTGAAGGTCCCACTTAGAAGGTCAGGAGGGAAGAGCTATCCTAGTGTCGACTAGGAGCGTCAGTGTGAAGACGTGTTTCAACAAATGATTAGTCGACTGGATTGATTGCGAGTCTAGCTAGCGTAGAGTTGACTGTTTTATGAAGTATGACTATGAAGGGTTCAGAGTACCCCTCTGAAGCATTGAGTGTGACTCTGATGGAGGGAATATCTTGACCATAGTTATATGAAAGGAGAGATGGCATGGTAGTTGNTTGTCGATTACCGTGAGTCCTGCCTAATTTAAGAGGCGAAGTGTTAACATCGTGAATGAGGTGAGGCAAAGTGTTAACGTCATGAATGAGGTGGGGATAAATGTTAACGCTATGAAAGAGGTGGGGCAAAGTGTTAATGTCATGAATGACCATGTCCCTAAGATGAAAAATGTTGATCACCAACAGGTTGATGAGTTGAGTGAGGTCCTGTGGGGTAGATGAACCTTAAGTGTCAGACGGATCTCAATCATTGGTCGGGAGACCATGACATGCTTCTATGTCATCCATCAAGGATAATGGAATATCCCTCGATACCTTGAGTTTGGATTAGTGAAAATACTCAAACCGTTCAAAATCCAAATGGACAGTATCGCGAGGGAATATTCCTCGATACCATATCCGTCGGAGGTGAACGTAGAGCGCATAAGGAGAAAATAAGAGTGTTGATGACTATAGGCTTACATGGATAAAGATTCCAAAGTTGCAAGATGGGATAATTCTGCATCAACTCCATGTTTTCTCCATGTTAGATGGCAAGATTTATGGGATATCACATGGATTCCACGTGGTAGCAAGTCAGATGTTGACCTTGAAAACCTGATAAAACTTTAGGAGGGAATAACTTTTGATTTGGAGCTTGGAATTGAGTATGAGCATAGTCATTGGAAATATCTTGATGAGTGGAATATGATGGCATGCTTGGGAATATGTTTCAAGATATTTTAGAAGAAAAAAAAAATTAATTCCCCATCCCTTAAAAGGTTACTTAGGGGGTGGGTGTGCTACAAACTGGTATCAGGGGAGAGTTTAAAATCTAGGCTTGAATGGGTCATCAATAACATCGAAGACTATTTAAAAGGGATCTTATGTTGTCTGAAATGATTTCTTTTGAAATACTAACATAAAATTCTAATGATGATTGTTTTTTCAACACGTAGGATGAATTGAAAATTCACATAGGTGAATGGTGAAATGTAGTATGGATGGCCTCTCACACCTCAGACATGAAGAGACTAATGGATGGAGGGATAGAGAAACCCCTCCATATTTGACGGCCACTATGATAAATCTAAAGGAAGATAATGAGAGGCTTATGAGAGCCCATGCCAAAGAGGCAAAGTTAAATGCAATCCTACTATAGAGTCTTTCCGAAATTCAAAAACATCTACAGCAAGGCCCTAGCAATGCAAAATTACTGCAGTTGGAGATGTTGAAAACCCCTTCAGATGCTCAAAAGCATGGATTGGCTCATAGTGATGTGGGAAGAATTTATTCCAGAAGGAATCATCGAGGTTCCAGGAAAGGCGAATCAAGTGGAGGCATTTCCACAAAGTCCTCTAGCTGGAAGGATGTTTCAATAGAATGGTCCAGTATTGGCACAAAATTCATCATTTCTAAGAAGAGAAAGAGAAAGAATTCCTATAGTTTTCAGGCCAAAGAATTAAAAAATTATAAGTCCCTTACCTTTGATGGAGAAATAAAGAAAGGAGAGGAAGTCGAAGCATGGCTAATTAGCTTGAAAAAGTAATTTCAAGTACATAATTATTCTCACAATACCAAGGCAAGGATTGCAATATTTAACCTGAATGGAGGGGATTCCATTTGGTGGGAATACCTCAAGGAAATAAAAAGGATAAAGGAAAACAAATTAACCTAGAAGAAGTTTGAGAGATACTTTTGAAAATCTTACCTATCTAAAAAATATTATGATGAAAAAACAAAGGAATTCTATGAGCTTAAGATGGGGCAACTTACCTTGGATGCATATGGAATAATATTTATGTATCTATTGAGGTATATTCCCTATATTGAGGACGGGAAGGAGAGAATCAATCATTTTCTCAGTGGGATACCACATTCCTACCAAGATCTAATTGAGTTTGACAAACAAAAAAAGTTGGAAGACACGGTTCAGAAGGCCAAATATTGTTATGATGAGTCTAAGCACAAGTATGAGTCTTCCAAAGATTGGAAAAGTAAGTATAATAATGGATTCCATAAGAAGGGAGTCAAGTCTTTTCCTTGCAATAATTACGGGAAATATGCACAATCGGGTTGGCCAAGAAGGAGTTTACATCAACAAAATTTTCCATCTCAAAGTAGGAATAAGCTAGTAGAGGATCCCAAGAAAATACTTTTGCAATGTTGGGGATGTCAAGAGACACATCTATTGAGGGATTTTCTTCATAGGCAGAATGAAAAAATAAGTGTGTATAATGTGCAGGATAAAACTATAGTAAATCATGTAGCTAGGAGTGTGCCGAGAATATATGTAGCGGTAGAAAATCGACAAGCGTGCCACCAATCCTTTGTGGTGGAATTGGAAGGTGTTATTAATGAACAACCAGTTTCTGATTTAATTGACCCAAGATATACTCTTAGTTATGTTTCACCTTGAGTGGTTGAGTCACGTTCATTACAGAGAAATAAGCACGCTAAAGTGTGGTTAATTCAGTTAGCCACTAGAATAAAGAGGAAAGTGGTGGAAGTAGCTGAAGCCTATCCAATTGGGATGGAGAGATTTCAAACCCAAGCAGTTCTGAATATCCCACCCCTTGGTTCTAATGATGTGTTTTTGGGCATGGATTGGTTATCCTCCCATAAGGAAAAATTAAACTGTTATGAGAAAATGTTATAATGTGAAGACAAAAAAGGAAATACCAAAATTTTGCAAGGAATTTGGAAGCTAGTCTCTATGAGACAAAATTCATCATTACAGCTCAAGAAGTTTAGCAGAAAAGGGTGTCCCCTGTATGCTATAAAATTACTAAACTCAACATAGGGTAGGGATATGAAGGCTAAATATCACCTAATTCTATGGGAATTTAGAGACGTGTTCTCTGAGGAGATGCATGGATTACCTATGAAAAGAGACCTTGAATTTGCATACGATCGCATGACTAGAGTAGTGCCAACATTGATAGTGCCTTATAGGATGAGTACACCCAAGTTGGTGAAATTGAAGTTGCAGTTGAAATAAATGATGGACAAGGGTTACATCAGACCGATTGTGTCCCCATGGGGAGAACCATCCCTATTTTTAAAGAAAAAATATGGTACCTTGATACTATGCATCGATTATAGGAAACTGAACCAAATGAACATAAAAAAAATTTACCCTTTTCATAGAATAAACGATCTCTTTTTTTAGCTTAAAGGGGCTATAGTTTTCTCAAAATAATATTTGAGGTCGAGATATCATCAAGTCAGGATCAAAGACGAGGAAATCCACAAGAAATCCTTTAGGACAAGGTATGGACACTATGAGTTTTTTGTGGTGCCATTTGGACTTATAAATACACCAACTACATTCATTTGTTTGATGAATAATGTGCTCAACATGTATCTAGAAAATTTTGTCTTAGTATTTTTGGACGAGCATGAAGAACACCACAGGATGGTGTTACAGGTGTTAAAATAACATCAATTGTATTCCAAATTCAATAAGTGAGATTTATTTTAAAAGGAAATCCAGTATATACGCCATGTAATCTCATCCAAAGGATTCGTAGTAGACCTTGCAAAGATTAAGACAATCACAAATTGGCCTACCCCTAGAAATGTGAAAGAAGTGAGATCCTTTCCTAATTCAATGGATTTGAGGTGCTTGATTATGGATGAATTCGATATGAGACCTCATGTAAGTCACCCTAGTTACCAAAAAGTGGTGACAACAACTAGGAAACTGTATTATTGACTTGGGATGAAGAAATACATTGCTCATTATTTTGTGAAGTGCTTGGAGTTCCAACAAGTGAAGGTTGAGCATCGACACCCTGTTGGTCTATTGCATCCTATGCATATAGAAAAAGTCAAATGGGAAGTGATTTCCATGGATTGTATCACATATTTACCAAGGACAGTCAAACAACATGTTGCAATCATGGTTGTAGTGGATAAGTTGAGCAAGGTAGCTCATTTAATTCCCATAAAGTCTAATTTTAAAGCCATAGATGTTGCAAATGTTTTTATGAAATAAATATTCATGTTGCATGGTTTTCCTAAAACCATAATCTCAGACAGAGATGCTAAGTTCAACTCAAATTTTTGGAGAAGATTTTTTATAGGTTTAGAAACCCAGTTGGGGTTTAGCATGGCCTACCATCCTCAAACCGATGTTCAAACTGAAAGGGTGAATAGAGTGTTAGAAGATATTTTACGTATGCATGTGATGCATTGGCCCAAGAAGTGGGAAGAATATATACCTTTGGTGGAATTCACATACAATAATGGTTATCAAGAATCAATGAGGATGAGCCCATTCGAGGCTCTGTATGGCAGGAAGTGCAGAGTTTCGACTAATTGGGATAGCCCTATGGAACAAATTACACTCGGACCTGAATTATTGAAGGAGATGGAACAAGCTATAGTTAAGATAATGTAGAACCTAAAAATTGTCCATTATAGATAGAAAATATATGTTGATAGTAAGAGAACCCCCAGAGAATTCAAAGTAGGATACCACGTATATCTTCGGGTGAAACCCAAGAGAAGATCCCTGAAAATGGGGATGTATGCTAAGTTGGCTCCCTGATATTGTGGACCATTTGAAATCCTAGAGAGAATAGGACCAGTAGCATAGCGACTTGCTTTACCACCTACTATTGCAGCACATAATGTATTGCATGTTTCTTTGTTAAAGAAAAATTCCCATGATTCTAATCATGTTATTGATTGGACTATAATACAGGTGGAACCAGAGTGACAATTCCATCCAAAGCCTCTATGCATCCTCAACATGAAATAAACAATGCTCCAGAACCGAGCCATCGTGCAAGTCAAGGTGTAATGGAATGAATTTGGAGAAGATGAGGTTGCGTGGGAGCTGGAAGATTCCATGAGACTGACATATTCATTTTTGTTTAATGTATAATTTTATATACATGGTGTTTCAAACACCGATGAAGGTGTTTCAAACACCAATGAAGGTGTTTCTTTAAGGGGGAGGGGAATGTAACACATTGTTTTCTCCCAACACTATAATTATGCATAGATGTTAACATTATGAGGCATGTAATTGTGTTTTGATTTATTTAAACACCAAACTGCTACCTGAGAGGGAACAACCTTGATAAGTGTTGGCCATGATACACTAGAGGAAAGTGATGAGCCAGAGAGACTGATGGAATGGTTGAGAGAAGTGGAGCTGAGATGGATCGGTGAAGAAAATAGAAAGTTTGCACAACAAGATAACCTATGCTTGCAAACATAATAAATTCACCTACTAGCGTACCAGACCGATGAGGAGACCATGTGACCATTAATAGAATGTCGCATAGGTGGTCGAGTAGTAATGACTATGGAAGTTGGCCCATACACATAGAGAATGGTCGATTGAACAATTGATGGGAGAATGTACCATGGAACCACCCCTTCATATTATAAATGGTAGACTACAACTTATGTATATATAATGTAGTAGAGATCCCAAGAGGATGGAGAAGAAGACCAAAGGAGTAACACACACAGAGGGGGTAATCGAATAGGAGGAGAGGCTCGCAACAAATATTGCACCTAGAGACAGAAGAATAAAACAAAATACAAAGCATGAAAAGGCTCAGAGACAAGAAACAAGGCACAAAAGTGTGGATATGATGACTGATAAAGAAAATAATATCTTTCTTGAAGAAAATAGGAATCTTGTGTGAGTTGTGGATGATCACCATGAACAGAAAAGACCCAGATTCACGAACTGGAGCAACAATTGGATGCATCTTGGTGCTTACTTGACAGATACCAACACTAGTAAGGGGAGGTCATTGAGGGATTATTGATAAAAGGGACTCACTTTTGCAGAGGAAATCTAATTAAGAAACCACCTGATAAACCTGTAGAGACTTGAAGCTCAATGGGAGGTGGCAACTTTTGTTGTGTCTGAGAACGAATGAGAGTAACCTTCCCGGATCATTGCAGTCTCAGAACCCTACTAAGTTAATTTCCTTTGTGGTATCATGGCTTGGCATGAGGGTGGCGTGTTGTAGGAAGTGATTCTACAGTAAGGCCTAAGTTTGGGAGGAAATGCATCCTCTCTCAGTCAATTGGATTTGGGAACTCCCTTATCAGATAAGTCTTCATTTGTACTGAAACTAACTCTGAATGATTTATATGAATTCTCATGAATGAAACAATTGCATGAATATATAAATTTATGAATCTAAGATAAATTATGTGTACTTAACTTATGAATTTGAATTCTTGTGAGATGAGCCATGTTGCAAAGTTTATTATTTCTTTACTAATTTGTGAAAGAAATTATGTGTGAATTGTTTCCTACTTGAGCATTATATATTTAAGTGTGGAGAAACCACCAAACCCTAAAAGGTTTTATCCTTAAGCCTTTGTAACTCGTAATGGCCATATATTGCGGTTCAAGTCCTTATAGGTTAGGAATGAAATGTTGTGGAAGCCGAAAAATGGCTAAGTGCTTGAAACATATTGTTTCTACTCCCTAAAACCTAGTGTTTTCTAGTGGAGAACGATCGTTGTTGATCAGAGGAGATCAAGATTGTTAATCAGTGGACTGTTTGGAGTTAAGGAATTGAAGAGAACCCTCAAGCATTGTGGGAAAGGTTTCGAATGAGGGACTCTGAAATAAACCATTTAGAGTGGGGGTTTCGAAAGTAAATCCCATGTGGTATGAGAATGAACCTGAATGAGAGTATAAGAAGTCGATCCAACATGGGCCATAGATCTGGAAGTGAGATGTATGAATCCTCGATTGTTGATCATTGTGGGTCCCACTTAGAAGGAAAGGAGGGAAGAGATATCCTAGTGTTGACTAGGAGCATCAGTGTGAAGATGTGTGTTAATAGTCAATTAGTCGACTGGATTGGGTATGAGTCTAGCTAACTTAGGCTTGACTATTTTCCAGAGTATGACTCTGAAGGATTCAGAGTACCCGTCAGCAGGGATGATTTTAAGGATGGAAATTTATTTTAAAATGTGGAAACCTTGGCGAATATTACTAATCCTTTATATGCCAACTATAAATGTTTGGCGATATTTTTGTAAAAATATTCAAATTTCTAAGGATTTTATATAGTTTTTATAAAATTTTGGCAATTTTTAAGGTGAAATAATTTTATCCTATAGAATTTGGGAGAATCATTTTTAAAATAGCGAATCTCTTTTTTGGAAAAACCATGGAAAATTAGCCCATGAGCGAAATTTAGCCCCTAAAATCATCCCTGCCCATCAGAAGCATTGTCTACAAATCTGATGGAGGGAATATCTCGACCATATATCTGTGAAAAGAGATATGGCACGATAGTCGTTGATCTACCGTGAGTCCCTCATAAGTTAAGAGGTGAAGTATTAATGTCGTGAATGATGTGGATTTCCAGAAATGTAGCTATGACGTCCCTGGGATGGCATATGTTGATAACCAACACGTTGATGAGTTGAGTGGGGTCTATTTGGGTAGGTTAACCTTATGTGTCAAGCATATCTCAATCATCGGTTGGGAGACCATGACGTGCTTCTACGTCATCCATCGAGGAGAAGGGAATATTCATTGATACTTTCAATTCAGATAATACGAATTATGCTGAGAATGAAACGAGAAAAAAACAAAAATATAGCAGAGAACATAGAAATGCAATGAAACCCAACTTCCATTAATGAATAAGATAGAAAAACATTGTAGAACACAAACTGGTAGAATGGGGTAGCTTAGCTATGAAAATAAAAAGATGTTGGCTATGCTTCATTCACAAGAAGCTTACATCACTCTCCATTGCATGCTTAAAGGGCCTCCTTCACCTCAATTATATACGAGAGAGTGAGAGGTGAATAATTCCCATGATGCATGTGGGATAAATTAGTATAAGTTTATAAAATTCCATAGGCATGTAAAACACTAGGACTTCCCAAGCACTCAGCCATCCCAGTAGTACTCTATATTGAGCCCACTTAACTGTGGATTTCTAATGGGATCTGGTGCATTAAAACTATCTTGTAAGCATGTACATAACACCACTAGGAAATCATTACATGATGTTTGTCATTAACAAATGAAGATGGCATTACATTTCATTCCCCATCAAAAGGGTGAATATCATGGTTTATCAAAACCATAGGCTTGAAATGTTGATTCAATGGAGAAGGTGGATGGCCATTGAGATCCACCTGGATCATTCTTCCCCCCTTAGGAATCGATGGTCCCCATTGCTTCAAGTTCCCTTGAGAGACAAGGAAACTTATGCTAAATATAAACCTTGGTGAGTCACCTTCCTTGTTGAAGTAGTTGTCCTACTTGTTCTTTTCCTATGGAAGGATATCATGAACCTATTGGAGGTGTTGGATCCATTCAACATATCTGGCTTCATGGTCTTCCTTGGTCTGAGTGTGGGAGGACTCTATCGGTGAAGATCCAACAAGAAGATCTATATCAATGGGGGATAATGGTTGGAACCCAAAGAACACTTGAAAATGGTCATGGCTAGTATAGCTATGCTAAACATATGGAAGAATATCATTCTCTTTATGCTCCTCTAGAATCTTGTCGACCTACTTCTACTCGATAGAAAAGTATTTGGGCCAAGGTTGCAGTGGTCACAATGACCTTTTGTTCATTGTATGACTATATCATGAAGAGGGAAACTTTGTGTTCCGACATATTACTTTGCAGCATTGTTTTTTCGATATCAATGAAGTGGCAGTAGTTGGAGCTACCTCTGGTACCCTATAGAATTGAACTCCCAAAGTAACAATGACACTGTGAGGATGAAACTCATAAATAGCATGATGTTTACACATATATGGTTTTCCTAAAAGAACATCACAAACTTCAAGTTGAGAACCATCACACACTACATCATCCTTGAAGGGCTTGATGACATAGGATAGACGACATTGTTGACTGACACAAATGTCTCATCCCCAACTCAACCATCAAATGGTGTATGGTTGGGGGTGTGGCATCATTGGAAGCTTCAATATCTTGACAAACTCGGTTGAGATCAAGTTATTTTGAATATTCCTTTCAAGAATGAAATGCAGTGGAGTCCCATTTACCCACATCTATGAGTGGAAGAGGCGCTCCTCCTCCTCAAGCTCCTCTGGTTCTTCTGGTTGTATTGTTGTGGTCGCAATGGTAGTAGTGGGTTCTGCCTCTATGATCTATATCCATTTATTGTGCTTTGAATCAGAGTTCAAGTCATGTTTCAATTCTTTTTCTTTGATCTTGACTACCAATGATTGTTTCGAGCGATATTCATCGATGTTGTGCCAAGGGTTGTTGTGAAACTCACACAACTTTTTGGTGTCTTTCTTAGACTTCTCATTACCCTTCTTTACCTGCATCTTGGATTGGCTCTCTTGAGGTTGGCCTTCATTTCTATTTCCTTTGTTATGTGAGTTAGGGTTTCCTTTTCCATGTTTTTTTTGTGGCGTATTTTCAAACTCAAACTCCCGCTTACTCCGTTGCTTGAATTTCTGCTCAATTTTGACTACATATCGATAAACTCCCAGTGAGGATATGTCCACGAAATCCATATCTATTTGGATGTACCTATGCAGATCATTGTGAGACTTCAAAACCAAGTATCGCTTGGATTCTTTGACACCTGACTTTGAGTGCAAGATATGAATTATGTTAGTTTACTCTGACACCGTCTGATCTCTTTTCTGACACAGAGTCATCCATCTCATATACTAGTCATTATAATTTCTGACAGGGTAGAACTCCTCCTTTAGGGCATCTATAAAGGATTCACAAGTGGGTTCTCTCTTGAATGGTGTAGATTCATTCACGTTGTACCTCCCCCAATAACTTTCCCACCAATCTGTAACATGGGGAATGGATTTAAGGAGCATGAAAGTGATATTTCACTGTCAGAAAACTTTTGGACAAAATAATAACCTTCTAGCAGATTCAACCATTTTTCTAGAGATTATGCATCTATCTGGTCTTCAAATAAGGGTATATCAAAATTGACTTGTACCTTGAAGGGTGTCGTACCTACAAAATGGTTGCTTGTCAAAGATGACTTGACCACATCCATCAATAGTATTCAAAGGATTTGAGAAAAGTTGTCCATCATCTCATTCATCTATCTCACGATAAATTCCTCGAGCAATGTATTGAAATGATCTCATGCTTTGTCGTCTCTCTTTTCTTCCACCATGGAAGGTCAGCTAGGCTAGAGAGAGAGGTTGTCCTCAAGAAAAACTAGCTCAAGACCCAAATCTCTATACCCTACCTCATCGGGGAACTTCTCTTACAAATCACAAGGAGCAGCCTACTCTGATACCATTGCTCTGTTTATGATGAGAAAGACATGAGACAAAAACAAAAATATAGCAAAGAACACATAAATACAATGAAACTCAACTTCTATTAATGGATAAGATAGAAAAAAATTGTAGAACAAAAACTGGTAGAATGGGGTAGCTTATCTCTAAAAAGAAAGAGATGTTGGCTACGCTTCATTCACAAGAAGCTTCACATCACACTCCATGGCATGCTTAAAGGGCCTCCTTCAACTCAATTATATATGAGAGAGTGAGAGGAGAACAATTCCCATGATGCATGTGGGATAAATTTGTCTAAGTTTATAAATTTCTGTAGGCATTTAAAATACTAGGACTTCATGAGCAGTCACCCATCCCTTCAATTTCAAGGTAACAACATTTCAATTAAATTTTTGTGTGCTTCTCTCTAGCAATTTTTGAAGAGGAAATTGGGTGCTCTGTGGTCGCATTCTTGATGAGGAGAATCATGGTCTATTCCGTAGGGTTTTCCTTCATGTGGTAGATCCAGATTATGCACTCTTCTTGCAACTCAAATTTTGTAAAGTTGCACTAGCGTTCCTATAGCTCGAATGCTCACTTCCGGTGATAAATCTCCAGCAAGTCATTCACTATTGTGAGTAAGACCTTTGAGTAAAATACTTGTTGTTTATATGTATCTCTCCTCTATTGATGGAATGTTTTCTTGTATCTCATAAATTAGTTAATGAATTTATGATTCAATTAGATTTTCATATTGTATTTAGGATCTTCATGATGTATTTTAAGTTCCAATTCAAGTAGAAATTGGTGTGAGGATACTTCAAAGAAATTTTAACTTTCAAAAGATTTTCCTACAATTTCCCCTTTAGGGTGGGAAGATAATTCTCAATCAAAACCATGCTAAACATTGTAAAATCTTCTTTCATAATTTATAATGAAAACACATCTTAATTTCTCACCAAAAGAAAACATAATGAATTAATCAGATCTTTGGAAGAATTGTTTTCAAAGACAAAGCCAATGTAATTTGTACTTTTTGAAAGTTTGAATTGATTGGACATTAGAATTAATATATATGGAAACCAACTTGTCAAAAATTTGATCAAAAATTGTTGTATCTACATATCTGAGTGGCTAATTATGTGTAATCGGAGTGCCCCGGATTTAATTGATTGGTTTTCATCAACAATATGGAAAAGTTTTATGAATGACATATATTTAATAATATGTGTTGCACAGGGATCTACTCCTCCAATTCCAAAAAAATTATAATTGCTTTGAAATCTATAGCCCAACCACTTCAGGGATGCCATATAAATGTATGGTTCCATTGACCTACATTTCTATCAAATATATATATATATATGTGTGTGTGTGTGTGTGTATGTGTGTGGTGAGATGAGTGTGATTGGAGTATAAGAGTGATTAAAATAAGCATCCAATTTTTTTAGAGATAGATTTTTATTCTTGTAATAAAAAATATATATAGACACAATTTACATAGATTATATTAAATTTTATGTTTATTGTGATAATTACTCAAAAACTAAAAATATTGTAAAAAAATTGTTTTAAAGAGGATAGTATGAGGAAGTGAACTTATTTTTTTTTATAAGAAAGGTACAATTCTTAAACTATGAAGTTTAAAATAAAATTATTAAAAAATAATATTTCTTAATGAAGATAGATAGGTCTTATAATGTTACAAACTAGATTTGAAGATGGATGTATTAGTAGCAGGCTAATAAAATATCTTCAAAAATTATATGGATTTCCCCTTGTTGAGCATGTTTTGTAACACTCTAGGAGACCCCTCTTGTTATTGTTGAAAAAAAATATTTCAACTGAGATAATGTTTAGAGAGAGAATTTTCATAATCTTGGATAAAACTCAAATCTTAGTTGAGAATCTAAGAAAAGAGTCTATCTCTTGACTTAAAATATGGGTGAAGAATCTAAACTCTTGGTTGAGAACCTCTTCTAAAAGCTTTTATATAAGAATCTAAGCAAAGAATCGAAATCTCATACAAGAATATAAGAGAATCTAATAAGAAAATTTAACTCTCATATGAGAATTTAAGCGATAAATGTCAAACTCTTAGTAAAGAATTTCTTTCTAAATATTCTCACTTGGGAATCTACATGAAGAATCTAACTCTTAACCAAGAATCTTAATGAATCTAACTTTTAACCAAGAATCTTAATGGAGAATCTAAATTCTTTACCAAGAAATTCTTCCAAGAGTTATGAAATTGAATATCAATTTCAATTTCACATACCAGAATATAAAGTGTCATCCATTATCCTATAAAACTCTCAATATTTACAATCCCTCACCATGTCTCATTTCATTCCAAAAAGTGTGAGCCGTTTCTTCCTTTTCACCATAATTTAAAAGGTCATATGTTATTACTATTTTTAAAATTAATATTAACAATTATTATTCTCTAAGTAATTTTAGTTGAAGGTATTTATTTTATTTCCTTTTAGAGTTAATAGAATTTTTAAAAATTATTTTCATAATTTAATAAAATATTGAATAAAACAAAATTATCTTAGTGTGTAGGTTTTTTTGAACTTTTTAGACATTTCAAATATAAGATTAATATTAACAACCAAAATATTTTGAGTCCCTTTAATTAAAGTTATTTTTTAATTTCCCTTTATATTTAGTATAAAATATATAAGGAAACAAAATTATCTTAGTGGGTAGGTTTTTTT
>SNQJ01S0189160.1:3905-18269 GCA_010110895.2 Picea sitchensis | reverse complement strand
TGGGTGGTCACACAAACTTTGTAGATCAACAACAATATGTATATCTATTTGTCGAAGATTAATCTGATCATTTGAAATTTATTCAGTTACATCAGTTTGTTGAAAATATAGAGAATATGAATCAAAAGTATAATTAATGAGTTACTTGAGGAATATGTTGAATATAAAATGTAACAATGTAGAATGATGAAAAATGTGATAATAATAAGAACGTAGTAAATTACAAATATTTACATAGTGATCAATCTCAACCTTTCTTCTTCTTTTCTATTTTTCTAGGTTGAGCAAGTTTTTCACATTTATATATCTTAATATTATACTTGTTTTAATGTGCAAATACTAATAAATCACAAATGACCAAACAAAGTACACGACTTCACCTTTTTTCCACAGGAAATTTCACTTTATATTATTTAAAATATAAACTATTTTGTTACATAGAACCCATCACCACCATGTCCAAAAGGTATATCTATTGGATATCTAATATCCAAACTATCTCCCCATCCCACAAAATATGTGAACTGACTAGCTAAAGGCCCTCTCAAATACTCCAAAAAGAGGCAGTTCCATAACAACAAACATTACATAGATAAATGACACTATATATCCCCACACCCCACAACGAAACAAAAGCAACCCGGAGCCTAAAAGAGATCTATTGACAAAGGAGGACCCTCATGTTCCTCAACACACTGAAAATAGAAAAATTTCCCAGGTTGCGTGTGAAGTGCTTGCTTTGATAGGTTGCCTGCTTCCGAGTTGTCTTCCCTGTAGACATGATCAAAAGAGATATGTTGAAAAAGTTTAATAAGATCAATCAGCCTTTCCTTCCAGCATTCCAAGGATATCACCTGAAGACGACCTTTATCACGTAGCCAATCAATAACAATCATCGAATCTCCCTTCACATGTAAATCAATAATAAAGAGCCTTGAAGCAAGTGTCAGAAGAGCCCAAGCACCCAACAATTCAGTGCTTGTATTAGAGCTTGGGCCACAGTTTAATATCCACTTGAAGATGCAGTTGTCCCTTGTCCTAATTATACCTCCATCCCCACTGTTGGATCCAGTGGCTTCAGCGGCCCCATCAAACCAGCCAATAGCACCATCCACCTCGTCCATCATAACTCTATTCCTCATAACCGGAGCTTTCATCTAGGTAGCATAAGAATCCACAGCTATGGACGCCTGGATAACCACTCTATATGTCAATGGTTTTCTATCTTAAAAAATAGCAAAGCTACGATCCATCCAAATATACCAGCAGACGAAAATAGGTAAGATAGATTGTCGAGCCCTTCCAGAAAACCAATTTTTAAAGCAATCTGTGATAGAGGATCCAGCCCAAGAACCCGATGAGTTTCTATGTGAATGAAAAGTTGTCCAAACTGTGCGCACAAAAGAACACTCCACAAACAACTGAAAGGACGATTCCAAATTCTGATTGCAAAGGACACACTAGCCTGGTCCATTGAAACCATGACGCTGAAGATTCTCCCACGTGAGAATTTTATTCTCCACCAATAGCCAAGTGAAAAGTTTTAGTTTCAGTGGACAGTTCCATGCCCAAAGATTCCTCCGCCACCCCTTTACTACCAAGCACTTCTTTCTTCTTTCAGTTGCCTCATATATATTTTTAACTATGATAAACCAGATGCATTACCTCCCGATCATCTAAGTTCATCTGGTCACCTGGAAAGAAGAATCCCATTTTGAATGAGTTCATTATGAAAACTCATCCACTCACATGCTAGTCAACCATCTAACCCCAAATAAACATTGGTATGCCACTTAGTTCCTGCTATACCCAGACACTGATCACGACTAGCCTGAAAGAGGTAATACACTCCTTTTTTATTTAATTCATGTATTAAATCATCTGATAGAATGGATTTCACACCCATACCCAATATGTAGTCCCTGCCAACCAAAATGGAATCCCTCGAACCTAGATACCATGCAATCCAATGAAACATAATATGCACCGATTTGAGTAAATACTTCCATACTTGAGAGCACCTTGTTGAAGGAACCATGACCGTCCTAATCCATCCCGCAACCGAGAATGATCTGAGATACTTGTCTGAGATAACACGATGCCACAAACCTTCTTTCATTAACACTCTCCATAAAGTATTGGACACCATAGCCTTGCTGAAGCTATGAAGATTCCTCAAGCCCCACCCACCATGCATTTTTGGCGCGAGCTAAAAGCTGCCAGTTGTAGAGATGGATACTTTTTTTTTTTCTAGATCCAGACCATAGGAAGGTTAAACATCAACTGACGTAAATTATTCAGAATCGAAGTAGGTAAGTTTGATAAGGCTAGCCAATAGACTGGCTGGCTTTCCAACACTGCTTTAATTAAAACAAGACAGCCTCTAAGAGACAACTGTCGATTGCACCAATGGCTAATACGCTTTTCAAATTTCTCTATGAGCCAATTCCAATCATCAGAATTATACCTGTCCGTCTTTAGAAAGTAACCAAGATACTTAAAACTAGAAGCTAACTCAAGAAAATTAAAGTGAAAGAAAGGCTTATAGATATCCAGCAGAGATGGTTGAATGCCATAATGAAGGAAATAAGTTTTCTGAACATTAATCACCAAACCTGATGCCCCACAGAAATTATCCAATATTCTTTTTATCTCCAGCCATTTTGGTAAAGAGGCTTTTGTCATGATAAGAATATCATCAACAAAAAGAAGATGGAGGACTTTAATAAACCTTGATACTTTTATACCTGTAATATTACCTTATGCTTGGCTATCTTTTAAAGCCAGACTCAAACCTTCCATAACAAGTATGAATAGCAGGGGAGACAATGGGTACCCTTGTCTTAGCACTCTGCCATTGTTGAAAAAATCAGTAGGTTCACCATTAATTAAAATTGCATAAGTTGCAGAGCTTACACATCCCATGATCCATCTTATCGTTGGTAGCCCAAATCCACATTGCAAAAGAACCAGCCGAAGGTAGTCCCAACTAACACAGTCATATGCCTTCTTTAAATCAATCTTTAGGATTAAAGCTTGTAGTTTTTTCTCCTAGATACTATGCAGACATTCCTGAGCCATCCCGATGGCATCTATAATTTGTCTCCCCTTCAAAAAGCCGAATTGTTCCTCTGATAATGCACGTGACAGAATAGGCCTTATCTTCTTTGCAATAATTTTTGAAATAATTTTGAAACATAAATTACAAAGTGCTATCGAGCGGAAGTCCCCAAAGGTGGTTGGACCATTGACATTAGGAATTAAGGCGATGAAATTCGAGTTCAAGGATCTCTTTACTTCTCCCGACAGACGGGACTCCTCTACATACTCCAACAAATCATTAGCTACCAAGTTGAAATAGTTTAGAAAAAACTCAACTGTCTAGACATCAGGACCGAGACTCTTGTCCTTTGTGAATCCCTTAAGAACTTCTTTGATTTCCTCTGTAGAGAATGGGCTCTCAAGGGTGTTTACCTCCTCCTCAGTAATGATCCTTGGATATAGGCGAACAATGGCTATCTAATATTCACAGGTAAGGTGATCAGATTCTTTAAAAAAGTTGCTAAAATGTCAGACTGCTTCACTCTTAATAGCCTCCTGCCCCCTATGAACCCGATCCATCTCATCCGTGACCTCCCACAGATGTTTTTATTTCTCCTGAAGCTGGAAAAGTGGTGAAAGTAAGTCGTATTTTTGTCACCGCACTTAATCCACGTATCCCTGCTCTTTTGATGCCAGCGCTCTTCATCTGCTAACAACAATTTATTCCTTTCCATTTCCAAAACTTTAATGCAAGATGTAACATACCTACTACGGAAAAATGAAATTTTCTCTCTTTCTCAAGGGATAGAATCCTCGAATTCCTATGGGGGGCCTAGCGCAGGCTAGCTCTTCCCTTATCTACCTCCATGTGATCATTGGTTATGACCACAGGCCAAGCCAAGAGGCGCCTTTCGCATTTTGCAACTCAGCGATGCAAGAGAGTCAAGTCTTTCGACTCATCAAACCCCGAAACCCGAAATCGTACCTTCGTTGAGATCAACGTCTGCGAATCTCCCCCTGATCTGACGGTCTTGGCCGTATCGATATTTCGGTAATCGAGAGTTCGAAATGCAAAAGAGTCGAGTCTTTCGACTCTTCAAACCCCGAAACTTGAAATCCTACCTTTGATGAGATTGACGGCTGCAAACCTCCCCCTGATCTGACAGTCCTGGCCGTATCAGGATTTTGGTAACCAGGAGTTCGAAATGCAAGAGAGTCGAGTCTTTCGACTCTTCAAACCCCGAAACCCGAAATCCTACCTTTGATGAGATCGATGGCTACGAACCTCCCCCTGATGGTCCTGGCCGTATCAGGATTTCAGTAAATGGGAGTTCGAAATGAAAGAGAGTCGAGTCTTTCAACTCTTCAAACCCCGAAACCCGATACGCGAGTTCTTGTATGAGATCCAACGACCCTCGAGGATTTGGATCCAATGGTCCATATCTTTTCGGAGTTTCGTGAACCGGGAGTTCACAATGCAACGACTCCAAAACTCTTGTCACTCCAATCCCCGAATTTCGATATGGGAATTCGTGTAGGAGATCAACGACCCTCGTTGATCTAGATCTGACGATCACTATCCCTTTTGAGCTTAGGGGCATTGAAAGACTCTCAGTCTTAATCCCTTTGTTGTTCTACGATATCCAATGGCTCACAGGATTTCAGAGCTTTCCCCGAACTCTGACCGCTCACCACACGTCTCCTCCGATGGACGGTCCATATCCTTTCGGAGTTTTGTGAACCGGGATTTCACGGCTTACGAAGACGTGGGTTCTTTCCCTTTGGTTTTCCCGGGTGCCGAACCGTCGAAACGCCGAAACCTATTCACGCTAATCTGATTTGGGCTTTCATATACCAGGATTTCGCGACTTGCGAAGATGAGGGGTCTTGCCCTTTGGTTTCCCAGGTGCCAAAACGCCGAAACCTATTCACACTAAGCTAATTCGGGGTTTCGTATACTGGGATTTCACGACTTGCGATGACGAGGGTCTTGCCCTTTGGTTTCCTGGGTGCCGAAACGCCGAAACCCCTTCACGCTAAACTGATGGTCTAGATCACCCATGGATCAATGACCACGATCACGTCACAATTTCGTGAATCGTGAGTTCGTGCAGTCCTACCCTTTGACCACTCCAAGTCGCGGGTCAACGAAATGCTACCTGACTGCCACATGTCCTATGTCGATGGACAGTTCTGAATACTTCAGGACTTTTAGGACATTGCCAAGTCTACTCTCCTGCCTATGCAAAGGTTAAGATCGACGGGAAATATAGCTCCCTAGGCTTGGTGACCTGACTAAAAGGCCTTCCTAAATCGTCGAGCTATAAACTCTGTGGTAGGGTAAAGTAAACTCGTGGGTTTACTATCATGGTAGTCCTTTCAAGGAACCCACTCTAGCTCTAGAATGCGAGGAAACTTCTCGGGAGAAGGTGCCTTCGGGAAATTAAACCAGGGCATAGCGCGAGTCAAGTAGATGGGACAATTCTCAAGGGAACAGAATTGTATTCTGAACTTATTCATTCTATACATAAACCGATTATGACTATATAAGTATAAGCATGCACCCATTATTTCAAATCAAAACACAAGGCAAACACTTCTATACAGAAACCATTTATGAGCGTATAAAACATGAGCATGCGTTCATGATATGCAATTCAAAATACAATACATAACACTTATCAGAAAACACTAGACGTGATGCGACTGCTGAGAGGGGTGATTGTTTCCACCCAACCGTAGGCTCAGTGACTCCAGACGGATTTACCACTAGCCACCTCCGAGCTAGACCACGATTCTTGGAGATTCAGTCTCCTACTTCCAGCTCAACGAAAGTCAAGAACAAAAGTTACTCCCCTTCTCCTCTGTTCAGGACTCTCTGTATTTCCAGAGTTCCTTCGGTTTCTCTTCCACGATCCCTGTCGTGTGCGTTCTCTCCCCCCCCCCACACTTCCTTTCTTGCCTTTTTCTGCAAGATTGTGTGTGGCGCGAATTCCCCCGTTTGTGGTCAGGTTTGAGAGCTTCTATGGATGGGTGGTTCACCCCCATCCCCTCATTAACTATTGAGGAGCCTCCCCACCTACCATCCTGGTAGGTAATTCATTCCAGGGTCAGAGAGCTACTTTGGTCTTTGAGCAAGTAAAGACCAGTACGGTATTGGTTCGGTGGAAGTTAACGCCATCATTCCAGGTTCCTTCCACCACCTTTCATTAGCTATCGTGGTCTCTTTCAGCACATCCCCCTCCCAACAATCATACAACACATATTCATAACATTTATTTACATTCATCGACCTTTTATACAAAGGTCCGTCAAATCAAACATTCACATGTTTGAGTTTGCCATAGCTCTTGGCCAATATAGTTATTTTTACAGTATGGGGGAAACAGGGTGTTACAATTCCCCCCCCCTTAAAGGAACAACGTCCTCAATGTTCTATCTATCAATATGGCGTGTATGTACAGAAGTAAACAAAATCGGATATGCCTATTTCATGGCATCTTCCATTTCCCACGTAGCCTCACCTAGGCCAAAATGTTTCCACTGCACCTTGACTTGTACAATGGTTCGGTTCCTGAGTGGGGTTTCCTTTCTGTCCAATATGCATTGAGGTTCTGGCAGGAATTCTCCCTCCGGTTCCACCTGGATCACAAACCAGTCAATTATATGATTAGAATCGTGTACATATTTCTTCAATAATGAAACATGGAAAACATTATGTGCTTTTACTGTGGGAGGAAGTGCTAGCCTATAGGCCAGATGTCCTACTCTATCTAGAACTTCAAAGGGTCCACAATATCGAGGTGCCAACTTGGCACAAGCTCCCATCCTCAGGGAACTCTTCCTGGGCCTAACTCTGAGATATACATGGTGTCCTGTCTTGAACTCTCTTGGGTTCTCTTTTGATCAGCATAAACTTTATATGCAATTGCGAGAGACCTTTAGATTTTGTTTTATCAGAATCCACTATTTGTTCCATTTCTTTCAACATGTTGGGTCAATCATAATTATGTTATGGGATTAATCAATGTTGGAGTGTTATGACCTACGAGTAGAGGGACTTGAGGACTCGTATTTAGGGATTCTTGGTAGCCTTTTTTTGTAGGCGAATTCCACCAGTGGCGGTAATCTTCCCACTTTTGGAGTTGATGCATTACATCCTGCCTAATCTTCTAATATTTGTTCACTCTTTCCATCCGTCCATTGGTTTGAGGATGATAGAGTACGTACTAAGCGATAATTTAGTCTCAGATAACCATCAGGATTTCAAGTTTGGAAGTAAATTTTGTGTCTGCAATGGAACCTACGATCTCTTCAAACGCCTGTGTGATGCGAATATCTCCTTCATGAATCGTTGGCGATGTCTATTGCCTTACAAGTCAACTTATTGAGGGGATAAAATGGGCAGGACTTGCTCAATTTATCCACCACTACCATGATGGTGTGTCATTACGTTTGGTCAGGGTTGGTAATCCGGTGATGAAATCATAGAGATAGTTTCCCATTTCCATTCGAGGATTGTTAGGTTGTAATAATCTGATGGGTGTCGGTGTTTAGCCTTTGTTGGCACTCTATGCATTTGTTTAAGTACTCATCTATGTCTTTCTTCAATCGGGGCCAATATAATTATCTTCTGGGTGACCATTGTATGATCTTTTATGTAGTTCATCCATTATGAACATTTTCAAGTCATCCTGTCTGGAATATACAATCTGTTTTAGTAAGTTAGCAGACCTCCATCTATAATCTGGTAGCCTTCATACTTTATCCACGTGGGTTCTTGCTCCAATTATGAGGTCGCAGTGCGGAAGAATGTGTCCTTCTTGTGCATTCACGACTCTTTCCTTGACATCCATCTCGCGGGTGCTCATCGGCTGCCGGTGGTGTTTTCATGATACGCTAAGGGCATCAACCACCTTATTTTCCTTTCCTTTAATATGTTTGATTTTGTTACACCTCAATATTGCTCACTTACGTTAAGTGTGCATGTGTCGTTCACAAATTATTGGCATGATCCTCTCCAGTATGAAATTAATGGCATGTCGTTCACAAATTAAGCGGACATCAAATAAAAGCATCGCCATGATGGCGACACCGAAGACATCTAGAATAACTCGGACACTTGATTTGGAGGAAGGAAAATGATTAAATGAAGTCAAGGAACTCTTAACAACTGAAAGAGCCCTTAAAGCGGGGGTTTTGAAGGAGCTCTCCCCTATGGCATCCTTAGGAATGCTGGAGCTCCCCCACATTCTTGGGGAGAGTTATAACAACAACCCACCTCTCTGAAGGAGCGCTACACATATTTAGAGCAGGCGCTCCCCCTTGAATTCTCTGGGAAGCGTTATAGTGCCACGATACCCTTTTGAGGGAGCACTATCTAATTTGAAGCAGTGGTTAGCGTTAGGAGAACCAGGAGGATCTCTCAAGTTTAGAAGATAGTTGTATTCAAATTCTTGGTTCCATCGAGGAGTCCCACGTCTGGGGATTCCTCAACTTATTGTAAAGATAACTCAAGAGGTTAAGCTTCTCTTAGCCTATATGAGCTCTATGATGGTGAAAGGGGAAATAATTGCTAGCATGAAACCTAAGATCTCATAGAGCACCGCAGTCGATAGGGAGGTGATCAATGAAGGCTGCTATCATCAGTCATGGATCTTCGAACAAGAAGGGTTAGACAAAGGGACTTATTGGTATTAGCATTAAGCATCTGATTATGAGAATACTGGATTTATTAAGTTATTCTCGATAATATGACATTAATGCTTGACTGTTTATTCTAGTTTGTGTCGATCTTACATGAACTTATCGTTGATAGATATATCTGTTTTAAGCTAATAAATAGAGTGGGAAGTGGTGGTACTTTGTTTGTCTATAGGACTCATCGAGGAGTGAGATATTAGAGCTCGTCCGAGACATCACGGGGACAAACGTCGGTAAAATGCACTTCTATTCTCCTTCCTCCTCATGCATTAGTTTGTATAGATTTGAAAGGAAGTCGGTGTCCACGTTAAACTTTCTATCTTAGAGTTTAGAGGTCTATCTCTTTGAGACAATCTACACGATGTTACGGAGATTTTCTACAACGGCTGGCGACTCAGAGGGAGTCCTCGAATCGAAATCTTTTTGTTTGATTTCTCCTCATAGACCTCGTCTTACCCCTTGATTGCTTTCAGACATGGTTCACTTACTTTTGATTGATTTTATGAGTTGATTGACTCCCTACCCATCACACTCAACTTGATGGACAAGACTAGACTGCAATTTTAGGATTTTTTTGACATTTTAGGAGATTTTTTGAACCCACGGCAGCCCCTATCCACATGTTAGCGAGTGCAGTGGCTCTCGAGTGCCTTACCGCATAGAGAACTATAATGCTCCTTGCCCTTGACAGCGAGTGCTAGCCCTCTTTTGGCCAAAAAGCCTTCGATTTTTTAGGGTTTTACCTGCGTGTTTCTCTGGCGGGTCACCTTGTGAGGAGTCATGCTTCTTCCTTTTCATCTTTGACATCTGTCTTTTGAAGAATGAACATCTTACTGTTTGGATTTTTTTGTAACCTTCTTCACTATTTTGTTGAGTTTTTAATGGTTTGGAGTTTGAAACCAATGCATTGTCTTTCTCCCCTTTTGGTGACGAAAAACTACGGTGAGAAAGTCATCAAAGACCTCTGAGATCTCTCTATTTGGTTTTAGTTAAGGTAATTGTTCTTTGACATTTCTTTTTGGTGTGAAGTTCTTGATTTTCCTTGATTGTTTCTTTTCTTTAAGCTTCTTGTTTTTGATCCTAGCGGAGAGGGGTGTATTGTTTATGCGATTCTTGCGTGTTGAAGTGCGATTTTCATTCATTCAAAAAGGTTATTAGCAAGACGAGCATTGTTTGAATTAATCATTATTCATATACAAACAATAAAGAAGCATCTTCATAATTGATTGTGCATATTAGAAGGTATCTCAAAAGTTTAGCATCATCGAGGATTTGATTGAAAATTTGTTTGAGGACATTTCTTATTAGTGCTATTAGTGAAAGAACTCTCTCTCCCTTAGATAGATGTTCATCGAAAATAAATGATTTCTTATCATCTTTGATTCATTTTGGGGCTGAGTCATAATTCATCGTTTCACTTCCATACTTACTTTTGAGTAAGAACAACCTTTAATAAGAGTGAGCTAATTAAAAATTTATTTGGAATTTTTCTTGATGTTCATCGAAAAGAAATGACTGCTTATCATCTTTGATTCATTTTTGGGACTGAGTCATAATTCCATCCGTTTCACTTCCATGCACCCCTTTTGAGTAAAGAACAACTATAAAATGAACGCTAATTAAAAATTATCTAGAATTTTTTCTTTTCTAGGATCCTCCACCAACAATAGACTAGGCTTAGTACTTTGGATTAGGCTGTGAGCATAACTCTCCAAAGTTTCCAAAACAAACATTAACATCCTGAGTTAGGGAGATTCAAATCCAATTATCGTATAAGTTTGCCTGGGATCCCCCTCTCACACAGGGGTTATGCACGAGGTCGCATTCGGGTGAGCTACGGAGATTATCCCTCCGTGGTTTAACTGATTGTGGTGGTCAGATTGTATTATGGGGATCACTTAAAGGTAAATCCAAAATTACTGCGTGGAAGCCTTTTAGTTGATTTCGGGCTAGATACCCTGCCCATACGTTCAGATCGGACTGTCGACTATACCCGCCCAGGGGATGACTGCGAATTGGTAACCTTAGTGGCCATAATCTTTAGGATCTTACACAAGGTGACAGTGAAGGGAAGTCTCACTGTACCTGGAGCAGACATTGGTCAAACTCACTCGGGCTCCTTGGAGGATAAATCCACAATTTTTGCGTGGAAGCTTGCACCAAGGTGTAAGTCCATTAAGCATGTCGCCATTGTAAATGTTCCACCACATCCCCACCCCTTCTCGACTTGATCACGCGACATTGGATTTCATCACTAACTAGTACGGTCATCAGAAGAAGGTCCTGTTTGCTTGGTTGTGATTCTTAGATTCTATTAGCGTATGCTGTTTCTTTTCGGTAGTTGGCCATAGATCTTTTTCGCCGACTCTTTTTCGCCAACATCGACCCTCCACGTCGTTTGCGGAGGCTACAGGGACTTCCTCTAGAAAATATGGAAGGGAACACCCCTTTACCCCCTCATTCTATGGAGGAATATCCTCAACAGAGCGAGGTTCAAGATACTACAACTTCCCAAGAAGAAGTTCCCACTCCTTTAGAAAATTTTCGAATTGTTTCAAAGTTTCTGGAAGCTTTCCGCATTCCAAAGGGATATGAACGACGTGTCCTCCAACTGAATTCAGTTGGTGAATTTGTCGTCATCAATCCTTCTGACATTCCAGCTAGGTCTCATTCAAACCCTTTAGCCGATGACCCCTTTTGGACCACAGACATTGTTCGAAGTCCACTGCGCATGGTGTGGGATCTTTATGGAACAGGCATGGGTGCTAACGCACCTATCGCCTACACCGTACCCCTAAACCATTTTACTGGTACCACCGTCTTTATGGCCACACCATTCGTTGGTCCGAACACATCGTCTGTTGGCCCAAGGTTTACTTTTCCTCTCCAGACGGCCCATTCTACAATGGTCCCTCACATTCTGACCATTCCCGCCGTTAACACGGTGGTTAGCCAAGCTGCTATTGGCACACCAGTAACACCAAGACCTACATCATCACTCCCTTTTGGGTACAGAGCACTGAATTTTTCCACTGCCACTACTACCCAAGTTATGCCGAGAAGTTCCATACCTATCCAACAATCCGGAGGGACCAATCTTGGTGGTCTTAACCCATTCGGCGGTACTGGTCAGTCATTTGTGTCTGGTTCTCAAATCCCGGGAACTCTACCTCAAGCTGAGGGGCATCCTCCCACCGGAGGACAACTTCCATTTGGGGGGCAGCCTCAATCCGGAGCCTACCATCAACCATATGGACAAAATGTGTCTGCCACACCTAATCCATGGAACATCCCTTTTCCAGGAAATCCACAGTTCTCAGTAGGACACAATTCTCAAGCTCCACAACAACCCCCTTATGGACAAACGCCAAATCCAGCGTATAATCCTCAAAACCCATCCGGTTATCCTCCGCTCGCACATGTTTCTCAAAACACCTCAAATCCTGTGTACCCTGGTCAACACCAACCTCATACAAGAGGGCCCACTAGTTACAATTATCCGCATAACCCAGTGTATGGCCCTACTGGTGTCCCCATGCCACACCATCATTATCCACAGGTTAACCGACAACTACCTTTTCTAGCTACCCTGGACCTTCCAGACTTGTCTCGGTTAACAAATGATCCTATTTATCATTCTCCAGTTTGGCTAGCTATTCCAGCTAAACTTCCTTTTGATATCCCAAAATTCGACGGAAAGTCCGTAGAAGACCCAAACAACCACGTGATGACTTTCCATTTGTGGTGTTCATCCAACTCCCTCATGGATGATTCTATACGTTTGTGTCTTTTTCAACGAACGCTTACGGGTTCTACAGCAAAATGGTATATTGAACTACCACGTGCCTCTTTTCATGATTTCAACTCCCTCGCCATGTCCTTCCTCACACACTTCCAACTACCCATCCGATACGAGATGGGTACTAAACTATTGACCTCCCTCCGTCAGACAACCTCCGTACATATCTCCGATCATATTCATGAATGGAGACGACGATGAAGGCTAATCAAAGCGGTCATTCCTGACCAATTATTAGTGGAATGGTTCACTATATCATTGTTACCCCAGATCGCTCGTGATGTTGCCATGGGTGGTGCAGTCACTGAGGAAGAAGCCATTTCCCGGGCTCAGTACTTAGACTTGGTTTATTCACAGTCTGGTACTCCATACGAGTTGATAACAAATGCTACCCATGCCACTAATGACCCATCCAAACCATCATCTGCCTCGTACGCGGATGGAGTTATTGGCTCTGTCAAAACCCATTCTACTCCCCAATCGACTGGAACAACTCAGCGGCCCACTTCGACAGCTGCTCCCAATCCGACTGCACCCTCTTCTACCCCCCCTCAAACTCAGGTCTCTGAAGTGAATGTGGTCCAATCGACCCCTTCACAACAACTTGGGGGTAAGAAGAAAGCGAGAAATAAACCAAAGAAAAACAATAACAACAAACAACCGAAAAATCAACCGCAAACCCCTACTACCGGGAAACAACCACAACGGAAACCGAAATTCCCATGTCTCATTTGTGGTGATGATCACTACACTCGAGACTGTCCACATCGTGATGAAGTGGTCAAACTTTTCAAAGGAAATTCACAACCCGCTGTGCTTACTCAGACTTTTCCACAACAACAATATTTGGTTGCTCAAACCCCCACCACAGGGGGCAGTTTCAACCAATCCCATGATGAGGCCTTGACAAGTGCCCACATTTACATGTTTAATGGGGTTAATCTGACCACTCGCTCTGCAACATATGACGCACCCGTTAAACCTGATAAGCCAAAGACTACTGATGGTTATGTACTGGACCCGTTACCACCTTCCGTTAGTCCTCCGTCTGCCAGCCCTCCATCCGGGCCGCTTCAGATTGAAAAACCTTCGTTTGACTCCATCTTACACCTTCCTAAGATCACCATTCAAAAATCTACCTTCAATCCTAATTCACGGGTTGCCCAAAACTACAACATTGTTGAAGATTTGGCTCAAGCACCGTGTGCTATGTCCTCCCTGGAAGTTCTACAACACTGTCCCAGCCAACGTAGAACGCTCTTGGCTACTATCGACGCTTTCGATCTTGACTCATCGAATAACCTCATGTTTAACCTGGATGATAATCAACCACAACTCTCCCACCAGTTAGCTTTTCAGATCGATGTTGTTGTTCACAATCAACAAATCCACCGAACTATCTTGGATGAGGGAGCCTCTACTTGTGTCATGTCTTTAGCTTGTTGGAAAGGCTTAAAATCACCTGCCCTTAACAAATCCCCTACGATTTTACGTGCTTTCGATGGACGAGTTTTTCATCTTCACAGACTGTTACAATCCTTAGCCGTTCAGTTGGGCGGAAAAACTGTTACCGTTGATGTCGAGGTGGTCAATGCCCCCCTTGATTACAACCTACTACTTGGAAGAAGTTGGTTCTACGCTATTACTGTCGTCGCCTCGTCGGTGTTTCGATGTGTACAATTCCCCCATCAAGGCAAAATTGTCACCGTCGATCAACTTGATTTTTGTACACCTGACGCTCGCGTCCCTGTCACCAACAACATTCCTTTTTTGGGAGACCACCTAGTTACGTATGAAAGCATTGGTGTTGGCTTATTGAA
>SNQJ01S0189159.1:0-13892 GCA_010110895.2 Picea sitchensis | reverse complement strand
GGGCAGTCCGTACGGCCACGTGGCAGGGCCGTACCATCATGATGACAGGGCAGAGGTGACGTGGCGGTTGGATGACGTGGCACATTTTTATTTGTCGGTTGCTGGCGAGTAGGATTGCGACACGTGTCCATTTCTTGGCAAATGGCATGAGGGCACGTGGCCCAATCCAGGGGCGCCACGTGTCCCTCGTTTATTGGTTGGTTAGTTTGTGTGTTGGTTCAAAAAATTATGGAGCCGACCGGGTTTGAACCGGTGACCTCCCACACTATACAACGCTTTAACAAACCTCCGCTAGCCAACCGTGTTACTTGTTTGATATTCCCACAGGGCTATATTTAAAGCTGGTTGTTGTTTTCATTGAAAAGGGGGGCGGGCCGGGGCTTAAGCCCCGACCCTTGGTTTCGTGGCAATAGTATATGACCAATGAATATATAAAAAGGGCGTGGAGTATTCCGACTAACCAACGGTTCCATTTATTATATGCCACGGTTTTAAAAACTTTACATGTGACCAGTATTTAAAACATAGCGCGTGGTTAAGTTTTTATTTAGGTATTATAACCACTGTTTAAAAACGCGCGCGGGTGTGTTATTTTATGCCACGGTTTTTATTACATGTTATGCATGTGACCACGTTGCCTATTGACATTATATGCTAACAGCTGGCGCGCTTTTGGAGCGGGAGTCCGCCATTTTTGGCAATTAGCTATTTTTAGCTAAACTAACTCCAGCTATGCCTGATTTGGTGGAGTTTCTTGGGGAAAAGAAGGAGAAGTTAGTTTTTGCCATAACTTTTGCTACAGGAAACCATTCTGGATGTTTTTTTGGTCGATTTTGGGTCTCTTCGACCTTCTGGAGCCATTGGAGCAGGTTTCAGAGCCATTGGAGGTCATTTTCAGGTGATTTTGCTTCAGGGAAGCTTTCAGGGCTACTAGGGCCATTTCAGTGCTGGAGCTGTTTGGAGGCTATGTTCAGCCATTTTTGGTGATTCAAAAACCTAGGTTGGCTATTTTCGACCTTCTGAGTCTGATGGAAGAGGTTTCAGAACCATTTGAGGTCATCTTCACCACGAATTTCTCCATTCAAGATTAAAGAGCCACCAAGGCCATTTGGGGAAAGTACTGTATAAGGTACAATTTCACTGTTTGGTGTTTGGGAAAGAGCATGTTCAGCTAATTCCTATCTTCTGATTCTGTATTTACAGTCAGATTTGTCTTTTGAGACACTCATATTCTTGTATTAGCATTTGTAGCATTTTTAATACAAGAGGACAAGCCTAGTTTGGGAGGTTATTCTTGTATTAGCATTTGTAGCATTTTTAATACAAGAGGACAAGCCTAGTTTGGGAGGTTTGGTCCAACAGATGTAGCCTGAAGTGGGTGAACCGCTTTATCATTTTGGTATTGCTATGATGTGATGTGTTATTGATGCATTTGATACTGCTGTGTATTATTTCATAACACATATCTAATCTTGTAAAAGAACATTCCCACACATGGCCATTGACAAGAAGAGACAAGAACCATACACATAAAATGCTGGGTAATATATTAAAACACATGAAGCAATGTCTTATTAAGATTTATTTAACTTCTAAGTGTTTACTTATTATTTCTTTAGGCAGAGCCTCAGAAGGGCCAGGTAGCCTCGAACTCATCCTCTCTTAGGTGACATGTCCGGGTAAATGCTCCTACGCCTATCTCTGTATATGAAATAGTAAGTTTTCACATTTGTAGAGGTCACATTGGTGTGTATAACTCACATTTGGAATTATGGAAAAATGGATACCTTGCACCTTTTAAATAAGTACATTCCATTTTCAGATCACTTTCCATGCCATGCATTGTCTTTCCTTGACATGACATGACTTGCCTTTAAGGCGCCATTTCATTGTCTTTGTCTTCACATGCCATGCCATGCCATGCCATACCACTTTGCCCTCCCAGTCTGCCTTTAGTTTGTCGTGGTCTTGCTTTCACTTGCCCCACCTTTCCATGTCTTTACTCATGCCTCTCACTTGTTCCTTTGTTCCTGCCAATACGCCTTGCCTTGCCTTCCTTTCCATACCTTTACCTTTCCTTTCCATGCCATGCCTTACCTTGCCTCGCATTTCCTTGCCATGCCTTGTTTTCACTTTCCTTTACCTTGTCTTTATCTTGTTTTTCTTTACCTTGCCATGCCTTGCCTTCAATTTTGCATTACCATCACTTGCCTTACCTTGCCATGAATTACCTCTTACCTTAATCTTTGCCTTCACCTTCCTGTCTTCTGTCTTGCCTTTCCATCCCATGCCTTGTCTTATCGTGCCTTGTAATAATCTCTGCAATCTTACCTTCACTTGCTCTGTTCTTCACATGATGTCACCATGCCATGTCATGCCATGTCTTTCCTTGTCTTCCTTGCCATGCCTTGCCTTCACTTTCTCCTTTACCCTTGCCATGCCTTTCCTTGCCCTTGCCTTGCATTCACTTTGCCTTTCCTTCACTTTCCTTACCTGATGTTTTACCTTTGATCTCTTAATTTGTTTTGTCTCTACCTTTCATTTTTCTGGCGCTATGCCATGCCATGTATCGCTTTTCCATGCTATGCCATACCTGTCTTTGCCTTTGCTCCTTGCTTTCATGTTCTTTTTACATGCCATGGAGCATGCCATGATGCCACCTTGTCTTTACCATGCCTTAATTCGTCTCTTCCATGCCATAAATTTTTCTTCACTTTCCTTCAATTTCCTTATCTCACTTTCACTTTGCCTTGTCTTGCCATGCCATGTCATGCCTTGTTTTACCATGCCTTACCTTGTCTTTTCTTTCATTTCCATGTCATGCATTTGATGTCTTTGCTTTTCACTTGTTATGCCTTTCCTCTTTCCTTCTTTCATGCCATGCCTTGCCTTCACTTTCCTGAGTTTAAAACATGCCATATCATTTTCTTTGTCTTTCCTTCACTTTCTTTGTCTTCACTTTCCATGCCATGCCATGCCATGCCTTTCCAGTCCAAGCCATTCCATGCCATTTACATGCCATGTCTTTCCTTGCCTTCTTTCATAAAGAGCCATGCCATGCTCCTTGCCTTTGCCATTCCTTCCTTTCTTTCACGTACATGCCATGCTTGCCTTCCATGCCATGTCATGTTCTGATTCCTTTCCTTTCCTTTCCACGCTATGCCATGCCATGCCATGCCTTAAATTTCCTTGCCATGCCTTGGAATGTTTATCCTAACAAGGTGTTAAATTGACAAACATATGTATTACGGCACTAAGAAAGACCCTAGTTCCGGTGAGATCCTCCAACAAACAATTGTCCTAGAAACAAAATGACAACAAATGGACTCCACTAGATAAAAACTAGTGCCCCGGATCTAATGCAACCTACCGATGATTTGTCCATCCGAAGTCTCGATTTGAGTTTATCATGAGCTGTATCTCGCCTTCCTCAAGCCATTCGTGACATGTTGACACTTTGCCCAGGGCATAAATCCAAACCGAGTAGCATAACGATTTTTTGTAAGCTCCTTTACGTCTTTTTCCAAGGACCGTGTGACTACACTACCCACAATTGCTCAACACAATGTTCCCTTAATTGACTTCACTCAAAAATTCACTCATGCGCCTCATTGAGAAAACCATAGTGTTGAAGATCCTCCAAAAAAAATGGTTTTCTCGATCAACGGACGACAACAAATGGGCCCTCTAATTAGATGAAACCCGGTGCCCCAAATCCAATTCAACATATGGTTGGTCTATATCTCGAAGTTCGCTTGAGTTTTATTGTGAGTTGAACTCACTTCAAGTCATTTAGGGACATGGCAAGGTAAGGAAAAGGTAATAGCCGCCTTTAGTATAGGGTCCTGGTCTAGGCCTAGGTATGGAAATGCAAGGAAAGAAAAAGCAAGGAAAGGAAAGGCAAGACATAACAAGGCTAAGCAAAGTTAGATATGGAAAGGAAAGGCAAGGTCTAGGCCTAGGTCTAAGTCTTGGTAAAACCTATTAATTATGATAATCCATGTTTCACAACTATGAAAAACCTTAGATATACCAATAAATATTTACGTTATGACATTGAAATTTCATGCAAGTATTTTATCTAAGATAGATGGGATACAAATTTGTAGAATTACATGCTTAACGAATCCTTTGATTGTAATTTTTACCTATTGAACTTGTTCATTTAGTACAAGCATTATTTTTTAGAAAAAATTGGTATGATACATGAATGCCATTATTTTTTTTATTAAATTAACTTTAATATTCCCTTTGGCATACATGTTATGCCTTCGTCTTTGCCAAACCATGGATGGCATGGCATGGCAAGGCAAGACATTGCTTGAAAGACAAGGCAAGGCAAGGTACGGCATGGCATGGCAAGGCAAGGTACGGAAAGACAAGGCAAGGGAAGGCAAGCGTAAGGCAAGTGAAGGTAAGGTATGGCAAGAAAATGCAAGGCAAAGAAAGACAAGGAAAAAAAAAAAAAAAAAAAAAAAAAAAGACAAGGAAAGGCAAGGGCAAGGTAAGGTATGGCATGGTATGGAAAATGCAATACAATTGAAGGCAAGACAAGTGAATGCAATACAAGGCAAGACAAGTGAATGCAAGGAAAGGAAATGCATGGAAAGACATGGCATGGCATGTCAAGGTTTGACATTGCCACTTGTCTTTCCATGTTTCCTGTTTTATTATCTATGCCATTCATGCCATGCAATTCCATGCCATTCCTTACGCGTTGTTCTTACCATACGCGGACTTTCCTCGATTTCAGCTCTTTTTCATGCCATGCCGATGTCTTCGTCTTTGCCTTTATATGCCATGCCAGCGCAAAGGCAAGGTAATATTTGGTATAAAAGCAAGGCAAGGAAAGACAGCAAGGCATGGCATGGCATGGAAAGGCATGGTAAGGCAAGGCATGGCATGGCATGGAAAGGCATGGCATGGTACGGAAAGTGAAGGCAAGGCAATTCACAACATGGAAAGGAAAGGAATGGAAAGACAAGGCATGGCACGACATGGAAATGCAAGACATGGAAAGACAATGCATGGCATGGCTTGGAAAGGTAAGGCAAGGCATGGCATGGAAATGCAAGGCAAGGCATGACATGGCATGGCAAGGTAAGGCAAGGCATGACATGGCGTGGCAAGGCAAGGCAAGGCATGACATGGCATGGCATGACATGACAAGGCTTGGAATTTCCTTCACTTGTCTTTCCATGCATTGCCATGCCATGGATTTTCTTGACTTGCCATGCCATGCCATGCCTTGACATGCCGTGCGTTGCCTTGCCTTGCCTTACCAATCCATGCATGAATTTCCTTACCAAGCCAAGCCATTCCTTGGCATGCCATGCCATGCCTTGCCTTGCCAAACTATGGCATGGCTTGACAAGACAAGGAAAAGCATGGCATGGCAAGTGAAGGTAAGGCAAGGCATGCCATGGCAAGGAAAGGCATGGATTGGCAAGGCAAGGCAAGGCATGGCATGGAATGACATGGCAATGGATGGCATGGCAAGTGAAGGCAAGGAAAGTCATGCAATGACATGGCATGGAAAGGAAAGGCATGACATGGCATGGTAAGGCAAGGCAAGGCAAGGCATGGCAAGGAAAGGCATAGAAAGGCAAGGCATGACATGGCATGGCAAGGCATGACATGGCATGGAAAGGCAAGGCATGACATGGCATGGAAAGGCAAGGCATGACATGGCATGGCATGTCAAGGCAAGGCACGACATGGCACGGCATGGCAAGGCAATGCAAGACAAGGCATGACACAACATGGCATGGCAAGTGAACGTAAGGCAGGGCATGGCATGGAAAGGCAAGGCATGGCTTGGCAAGGCAAGGTCTAGGTCTAGGTCATTGTTTTACCTAGTAAGTGCTCTTTCTAAGTCGTTGATGATTATTTCTTGAATGTATTAAATAATTGTTTTATCGAAGTGGTGATATTGCATGTTATCTTGTATTCTTCTTGAATTAACCTTGTCTTGAAACCCTCAATTTCATGGTTGGATTAGGACTTTCCCTCGATTTCCAACCTTGTAAGCTTGACATCTAGGGTTTAATTGTCATCTCTCACCCTTAGAATACACCTTGACACCTTATATTACATTTATGTTATAATTTTCATCCCTTTAGGGCTTGATGTCTTTAATATTCTAGGCCTGTTATGTGCCATCTTCCATTTCAACAAGTATTTGTTATCTAAACCCTAGTTTAGGCTTACATTTTCATCCCCCTTTCATTGCATGATTACTTGTTTTGAGGGTTGTTATATTAATTGTCCTGCTGTAACTTGTCATATTGTTGAAGTTAAACATCTTAATAACAAGTTTTATAGCAACTATAGTTTCATTATTGATTTTTGGTGTTTGGGACTTCCCATTGACTTGTTTGAACTTAGTTAATATCGTTTATTGGCTTGGCATGACAATGTCATGGCATGGTATGACAATGGCATGGCAAGGCAAGGAAATGGCATGTCAAGGAAATGCAAGACAAGGCATGACATGACATGGCATGGCAAGTGAAGGCAAGGCAAGGAATGACATGGAAAGGAAAGGCATGGAATGGCATGGCAAGGCAAGGTCTAGGTCTAGGTCTAGGTCATTATTTCAAGTTTTGTGGATGGTTATTTCTTGAATGTATTAAATAAATGTTTTATCAAAGTGGTGATATTGCATGTTAGATTATTTCTTGAATGTATTAAATAATTGTTTTATTGAAGTGGTGATATTGCATGTTATCTTGTATTCTTCTTGAATTAACCTTGTCTTGAAACCCTCAATTTCGTGGTTAGATTAAGACTTACCCTCAATTTCCATCCTTGTTAACTTGATGTCTAGGGTTTAGTTGTAATCTTTCACCCATAGAATTCACCTTGACACCTTTTATTATATTTATGTCATATTTTTCATCCCTTTAGGGCTTGATGTATTGAATATTCTAGGGCTGTTATGTGTCATCTTTCATTTAAGCAAGCATTTGTTATCTAAACCCTAGTTTAGGCTTGCATTTTCAGTTCCTTTTCATTTAATGATTACTTGTTTTAAGGGTTGTTATATTTGTCCTGTTGTAACTTAGTTAATATCATTTATTGGCTTGGCGAGGCATGGAAATGGCATGGCATGACAATGGGATGCAATGGCAATGGGGTGCAATGGCATGGCATGAAAAGGCATGGAAATGGCATGGTATGGCTTGGAAAGGCATGGAAATGGCATGGAATGGAAATGCATGGCAATGGCATGGAAATAACATGGAATGCCTTGGAAATTCATGACAATGGCATGGCATGGAAATGTCGTGGCAATGGCATGGCATGCCATGGCAAGGAAAGGCATGCAATGGAAAGGAAAGACATGCAATGGAAAGACAAGGCATGATATAACAAGGAAAGGCATGGCATGGCATGGAAAGGCAAGGAAATGACATGGCATGGAATGGGAAGGCATGTTAATGGCATGGATTGGAAATACATGGCAATGTCATGGCATGGCAAGGCATGGAAATGGTGTGGAAATGCCAGGGTATGGCATGGCAAGGAAAGGCAAGGCATGGAAATGGAATGGCATGGCAAGGCATGTAAATTGCATGGCAATGGCATGAAAAGACATGGCAATGGCATGGCATGGAAATGGCGTGGCAATGGCATGGCATGGCATGTCATGGCAAGGAAATGCATGCAATGACAAATCAAAGCATGGCATTGCAAGGCAAGGCATGATATGGCATTGCAAAGCAAGGCAAGGCAAGGCATAGAAATACAAGGCATGACATGGAAAGGCATGGCAAGGTAAGGCATGGCATGACAAGAAAAGACATGCAATGGCATGGGATGACCTGGAAAGGCAAGGTACGACATGGCATGACATGTCATGCCAACTCAAGGAAAGGCAAGGCATGGCATGGCTTGGAAAGGCATGCAAAAATTTTCACCTACACTTAAAATGTCATAAACACTTCATTGGATGGAAAGGAACTTTGTGATATAAATTTAAGTCATATGTCCCTAGAAAAAATGATTTTCATATCTTGGGATGAGAAAGGTTTCTTTTTTTGTTATTCTTGTCTCATTGTAATCCACATTTTGATTTGAATTTTTCCTTGCATAATGTTATGGAAAGTTATATTTACTGTTGTATATGTTAAATTGGGAAGCTACATGACAATGACATGGCTTGAAAAGGCATGGCAATGGCATGGCATGGCTCGACAAGGCATGACAATGACATGGCATGCCATGGCAATGGAAAGGCATGGAAATGACATGGCATGGCATGGGAATGGTGTGGCAATGGAAACTCCCTAGGCCTGGATAAAGGTAACCCAGAAGAAAGGCTCAAGTGTGATCCAAATTATTTTGAGAACGAAATGAAGACAAAGATATAACAATGAAATATATAGATATATCACGACATACACAAAAATATCGCAATAAACACAAAGATACAATAATGCACAATTTTTATTAATGAGAGAATCTACAGAAACTATAAAATTACAGAGTGAATGACTCGCTAGAATTGTGGCAGCTTATCTCTGAGAAGAGATGTGATGGCTATGCTCATTCGCAAGAAGATGATGATGTTTACAATGAGGCTCTAGAGGCCTTTTTAACATAAATAAAATAAAAAACCCCAACCTTGGAAGATGAAACACCAAAAGGTTTGCAGGCCCTGATGGGGGTAGTTGGTACGCCAACTTACCAAGGGAATAACTTTTGCATGCGATCTCCATTTAGGGTGTTCTATACCTCTACGAAAAAGTCCATCAGAGGAGTACATATTCCGTTATGAACAAGTGACCTTCTTTTATCTTCTGGGCACTGTCGTGCCCAAAAAACGTCGTTTAGGGCCTCAAAACAACCCCGAAAGTTTAGGACCCAAAAAACAGTGGAAAAATTTCCAAGGTGGAAACCCATGTTTTGAGCTAGTGGAATAGGTGGGTGGCCTCCGATTTCCACCTAGATCAATCCTCCCCCCTTAGGAAGCAATCGTCTCCATTGTGTCAAGTCCCCAGGGAAGCTTTTGATGAATCTGAACCTTGGTTTGCTACTTGCCTTGCTGAAGACGCTGCCCTGCTTAGCATGTTGAAGGCTGTTATGAACCTGTTGTTGGAGGGGTTGGATGAACTAGTGTCCTTCTTCTTCTTCTCGTTTCCCTTATTTTCCCATGGCTTAGAATGGTTGTCTTGAGTTTGACTACTCTGTGAGTTAGGGTTGCCTTTACCATACTTTGGTTGTTGTGGATTTGTAGATCCGAATTCTCGCTTGTTCTGCTGCTTAAATTTTTGCTCGAATTAGGCAACATATATATAAGAGACTCCTAGTGATGAGATGTCTAGAAACTCCATTCTCATTTTGGATGTACCTGTGTAGAGCCCCACAATATTTTAGAACCAGATTTCGCTCAAAGTCTTTGATACCCAACTTGGTGCGCAAGGTATGGAAGGTATTTGTGAACTCCAACACTGTTTGGTCCCACTTTTGATGCAGCGTGGTCCATCTCATGTACTGGTCATCATATTTTCCCACAAGGTAATATTACTCCTTGACGACATCCATAAAAAAATCCCAAGTGGGATCGACCCCAAATATTCCAGAATCCACTGTGAAATTTTTCTCCCAGTAGGTTTCCCACCAATGTTTGACGCGGGGGAGAGCATTAAGGAGCGCAAAGGTGATATTTTATCTGTCGGAAAAATTGTGAACAGAGAAATAACCTTATAGAAAATTTAACCATTTTTCCAAAGCATCCGCATCGATCTGACCTTCAAATACAGGAATATCAAAATTAACTTGTACCTTGAATGGGGTAGCATCCCCAAAGCATCTGCTTGACGAAGACACGCCCGTTATTGTCGGCAATCGTTGAAGGATTTGGGAAAAATTCTCCAACATCTCGTTCCTATGTTGTGTGAGGGATTTCGCAAGAAACAACTTGATGGGATCTTCAGCTCCTGCATTTCTCTTTTATTCCACCATGGGAGGCCTCTTGGACTGACGAGAGTGGTTTTCCTCAAGGGGAACTAGCTCGAGAACCAACTCTCTGTACCCTGACCTCATCGGGGACATGCATTGAGAAACGACAATGAGTAGCCTGCTATGATACCACTGATCCATATTATTTTGAGAAAGTAAATGAAGACAGAGATATAAACATAGATATACAGTAATGAACAATTTTTATTGATGAAAGAATGTATAGAATCTGTAAAATTACAGAGTGAATGACTCGCTAGAATGGTGGCATCTTATCTTTGAGAAGAGATGTGATGACTATGCTCATTTGCAAGAAGATGATGATGTTTACAGTGAGACTCTAGAGACCTTTTTAACATAAATAAAATCCAAAATCCTAACCCTGGAAAATGAAATGAAAAAAGGTTTGTGGGCCCCAATGGGGGCAGTTGATACGTCAACTTCCCAAGGGCGTAACGTTTGCATACGATATCCATTTGGGGTGTTCTATACCTCGTCGAAAATTTCTATCCGATGAGTACATATTATTTTTGGCCCAGACCATGCCTTCGACTATCGTTTGGGCACTGTTGTGCTAAAAAAACGTCATTTAGGGCCTCAAAACAGCCCCGAAATTTCATGACCCAAAAAATAGTAGAAGAAACACCAAGGTGGAAACCCATGTTTTGAGTTAGTGGAATAATTGTGTGGGCATCGATTTGCGCCTCTATCAAAGTGCCCAAGAAGTGCAGTAGTACTATATCTAGCAAATATTTCCGCAACCTCTATACATATTAATAATATTGAACTATTAGTACCAAATAGTAAAATTCAAAAACATAAACACAAAAAGTTTGAGAATTATATGATATTTAACTATACACATGGTACCTGTGATGCAGGTGACTTGTCCATCCCAGATGGACATTCCCCGACATCGCATAGTCCCAAATCCTGTAGAAACACAAGAACATTAAAAATTTGAGGATGCTATAAAATAAAGAAACGATGATGGTGAATTTATCAAATGTGACACATACCTGTGTGTGGGGTGTGCCCAAGGAGCAGGTTGCCTCTATTGCTGCATCAGTGGTGGGTCTAGGCACTGATGCATCTATTGGTATAGAGGGTCTACTGCTCAGACGTAACAACTGCAAAACAACATACAATAAAAAATCTATATAAATAACATAATACAAAATAAATATATAATGTTGAAGAACATAGAGAGGGTTAAGATACTAACCTCCTCCATGAAGCTATGCTGTCCACTGGTCTCTATAGGCCCATAACATGCCTACCCGCAAATCGAGAATCTATGAGGTTCACATGTCAAAGTAGTTGACATGCTTACCCAAAATAAAATCAACCCATAATTTTCTCAGAAAATATAAGGGCAATTCCTTGTTATTGCAGGGAGGTTTATCAAATACCATATACCACCTATCCATCCAGTTTTAACTAATCTAGGGATGGATGCACAAGTCAATGGTGAGACGTTCTTGGTCAATGGTAGTTCTTGTCCATTTCTAATATCCCTAGAAATAGTCAATATTTGTTGTTTTGAAATGCCCAAGTCTTTGAATTGATTTCTGTCCAAACCAATGCTATAGTATTCATACATTCTTTCCCTATAATAAAAAATAGAGGTCAATTTCCCTTGAGCACTTGCAATGGAATTCACAATGATGTCCAAAAATGTGGCTAGGGAGACTCTGCTAGGCTCTCTAGTGTCCCTTAATTGTTCCTCAGGGGTTCTTAATATGACCAACCCCTTATCAATTTGACTGTTTACATTGGGTGGTTATGGTGGGTTGGGGTTTTGCTCTACTTGGTTTTCTTCTACATTGTCTCATGGTCCCATTTTATTATATATGCTGCAATTTATTAAGCCATCACATGCGAGTTAGGTTGGTTTTTTAATTATAATAGAAAAATACAAATTTCTTTAATTTAGATTCTTGGGAGCAAAAGACTAAATTGGAAATGATTAAATTGAGAGCAAAATAAAAGAAATTAAACATACATGGCTAGACTGGGACACGATGGAAAGATCCTCACCTTGCTGCTCCTCTCTATATCCTCTCTATTTGCTCAATGTGAGTAAAAACGTAAGTGTGATTTGTGCAAATGAGCATAATTCACACTTGCGACCCTTTAAAAAAGGTTTAGCAGAGGGATGTGCGCGCGTTCCTTGGAACTCACATGAGTTCTTAAGAATGCACATGTTCTTGGCACTAAACCTACATGGCAAGCTAAGTGGAGGTTTAGGTTAGGAATGCGTGTGCGTTACTGAGAACACACAAACGTTCTTACTGACCCCCTTGCCACTTTTTCGGCCACCAACTCTGTGCACTCACCCTGAAGATGTAATTGAAATTAATATTGGTTAAGAAAATAACCCTAAGATGGTCGAGATAGGAAAGAACACTACTCATGCAAGAAAGAGATATCATAAATCTCATTCGAGAGTATCACAATGTCTTTGCCTACTCATATGATGATTTTAAGGCTTATAAATGAGGCATTATCCAACACACCATTCCTCTAAAGGAAGGGGTGCAACCTTTTACACAAAAGCAATGAAACATTAATCCCAAAATAGCCCCTTTGATTTAGAAAGAACTCTAAAAGATGCTTGAAGAAAAAATCATAGGCCCTTGTTGGAAGCAGGCTGAATAAAAAAGAAAGGCTATTTTGGGAAGAAAGGCATACAAGAGGAAAGGGACAGCTGGAAGGAAAAGCAACACATGCACATGCATGGAAGACCTAACGATGCTAGGGTTAGGGTTTTCCATGCATGCATGCGTGTTGCTTTTACTTCCAATTGTGTGTCAACCTTATAAACCTTAATCCACTTTCCCTCAAAGACAATTATCCTCTCTCCAATATGGAAAACTTGTTGAAAAGAGTTGTTGGGGTTGGAATGCTATATATGTAGGAAGGTTTGTCAGGATATAACCAAGTTTTGGTTAAAGAAGAAGACCAACGAAAGAAAACTTTTACCACCCCACAGGGAACCTTCCAATAATTGAGAATGCCCTTTGGTCTTTTAAATGTTGGATTAACGTATCAAATGAAAATGGACTTTTCTTTGAAGACTTGGTAGGAAAGATAATCAAGATTTAACAAGATGATTCAACCATTATATACAATGAAAGAAATGTACACAAAATTCAACATTTGGTGTAGATCGAGGGAAATAGTTGGGCCACATTGTTTCAAAATATGGTATGTGTATTGAACCAACAAGAGTGGAATCCATAAAAAAATCCCTTTCCGAGATAACACACTACCCAACTTGCTTAGCACACTACCCAAGTTGTCTTCTCATGGTTTTAATTAATGGATGAGACAATGAAAATAGACTTAAGAATCGACCCGATTATGCTTATACTAGATCTATAGGTCCCACTCATATGATGTGTGTAAACGAAGAGAATTGGGACTTCCATTATTCATTATGCTTAATGTGATTTCTATTTTGTACCCTAGATTTCTAGCATCATTTACTAATGCACGAAAATGGACTTTCCTTTGAGGATTTGGTAGAAAAGATAATCAAGATTTAACAAGATGATTCAACCATTATGTACAAGAAAAGAAATGTACACAAAATTCAACATTTGGTGTAGACCGAGGGAAATAATTAGGCCACATTGTTTCAAAATATGGTATGCGTATTGAATCAACAAGAATGAAATCCATAAAAAAAAATCCCTTGCCCAGATAACACACTACCCAACTTGCTTAGCACACTACCCAACTTGCCTTCTCATGGCTTTAATTAATGGATGAGACAATCACACTACCTAACTTGTCTTCTCATGGCTTTAATTAATGGATGAGACAATGAAAATAGACTTAAGGACACTACTCAACTTGCTTAGCACACTACCCAAGTTGTCTTCTGATGGCTTTAATTAATGGATGAGACAATGAAAATA
>SNQJ01S0189157.1:31374-49505 GCA_010110895.2 Picea sitchensis | reverse complement strand
TGCAAAAGATTGGTACTATGGCATACAAATTGGAGTTGCCTGCATCTTCACAAGTACACCCAGTTTTCCATGTTTCATTCTTAAAGAAGGTTATAGGTGACAAGATCCCAGTTCAAACTATATTGCTAGAACTTGACGAGGAAAGAAAAATCATATTGGAGCCTGAAGCCATCACTGACACAAGAATTCGCCAGCTGAGGAATAAATCCATTTCAGAGTATCTCATTAAATGGAGGAAACTACCGGTTGAATATTCCACTTGGGAAGATGAGTCTTTTATACAGAAGCATCCAAAGTTACTCAAGTGTTGCGGACAACACTTGTCTCAAGCGGAGGGGCATGTTAAGCCCTAATATTGGCTCATTATCCCTTAATTGGGGCATATTATATTAGTAATGTTATTTTATTTATGTCGGCTTTAGGCCATTAGTTTTAATTATACCTCCTAGTCTCCTATATATACCAAGGAGAGATTTTCATTTTGAATCATCTTGTACTTGAACATTTAAGTGGGGTAAAAGGAGATTTCCCCCTCGAAGAGGCTTATTATCTGAAATTATCTCTTTTTCAAAGCGTTGAGTACTTTTTCTGAGGTTTTTCTATGCTATATTGATATTTTGTTCTTAACATTTTCAATGCAAAGAAAGAAAAACAAATTTTTTAGGAGGCAAGAAAAGAATTCGGGAGAGACCAATGTTCTTCATCAAAGACACAACCAAAAGTAAGATAATGTGGAATGCCTCTGGCATTCGATCAGTTTGCTCTGCCAGGAGAAGGAAAAGAGGTAAGCAAGCTCATGGAATTCTTATATACTTGTATTAAGTTGATTCAGGATGAAAGCGATGTACAAGAGCTACAAAATTTAATCAGATAGTATGAGCTAGGAAAGATAGATCCCTTGTTGAATAGAGAAGTACATCAAGTCTCTAAAAAGAGAAGGACAAATAAGGAACTACACCTAAATGCTCAAATTGGAGAGTATGATATAGACTATTTGGTCCTCGACTGAGGGTTGGCGATCAATGTCATGACGAAGCAGACCTAGGCACTGATGCGAAAACCTAAGTTGATATATTCCCCTATCAGGCTTAGGATGGATAATCAGCAAGTTGTAAGCCCCTTTGGAAGATTGGAACATGTCCTTGTGGACATTGATGCAGTAAGGATGTTTTCATACTTCGAGGTGATTGAGATAGTTGATGATATTTGTCCTTACCTTGCGTTGTTAGGAATTGATTGGGCTTTCAATAATTCCACTGTGGTTGCTTTAAAGAAAATAAGAATGACGTTTGAAGGAGATGGCCTTAGGGTCATTGCACCTTTGGATCTCGATGAAGGTCAGAGATACACAGAACCCATCAAAGAAGAATACCGCGCATATGAACTAGAAAACATATACAAATTAACAGCCAAAAAGCAGTATTACATTAATCCTACGGTGGATGGGAACCTAAGCTGGCGAAGTGATAGCGCATGTTCATCAGATTCAAAAGAAGCACTGGAGAACTGGTAGAAGAAAATGTATGAAGTATCTACAAGGAGATGTGCTAGATTAACCTGAGAAGTTTGTTGGATCCGCACAACAGTAAGTAACTTGCCCACCTTTGATGGTCTGAATCATTTAGAAGCATTCTTGATGGAATTTGAAGAAATTGTACCAACACAACAAAGATTGTTGGCAATGGATGAGGCCTTGAAATCAACTCCAGCAATATGGTGGGGGACACACAAAAACAACATTATAGACTGGGTACAATGTCGCACTTTGATGACAGCGCGGTTTTCAGAGCAAGTAGAAGGTTGTGAAGCTAGGTACACAGGTCGAAGTTGTCCGAAGGACCATGTGCGAAGTTGTGAGAAATCCTGGAGTAGCATTCCTCAAGAGCAGTGGGTGCACAAATTCATCAACACACTGGACACAACCCCTATCAACTGGTATCTTCAAGAAAAACTCTGCCTCATCACTGCAAATTGGGAAGGTATGACCCATAACTTTGTAACTACCTTTTTGTTTTAAATCCAATATCCTACAGTGGATCAAGCATTATAAATTGTAAGACAGAAATTATTTGAGGAGGCACCTAGCCTCCCTTTGGAACAAGAAGAGGACAAATGGACCGCGCCTCTCCAGAAACTACAAGGCTATTACAATATCAATGCTGACGAAGACGATGATCCTAGGAAGGTGAACATCGCCGAAATAGAAGGCCAAAGAGATATAGAAGGACCAAGAATTGTGATATTTTTCATTGGACAACCAATTAAAATCAAAAAGGTCAATATTGGAACAGAGCAAACACTAAAGCTTGCAAATGTTGGAGATTATGGGTATGATTCCACTATTGACAAGATCACAGAGTTACTGCATGAATATCAGGACTTGTTTCCAACCAAGTTCACTGATATAAAGGGCATTAAAGGGCCCATGGGAGAGATGAGGATCCCTTTGAAACTAGATGCAAGGCAAGTTAAACAGAGACCCTGCAGATTGAACCCTAAATCTAAGGATAAAGTGAAGATTGAACTCGATAGAATGTTGGAAGCAGGAATCATAGAACATGTTGAAGAATCAGAATGGATTAGCCCTATGGTGGTGAAGGATAAAAAGACTGGAGAGATCAAGATCTGTGTAGATCTCAGGAAGTTGAATGATGCTTGTTTGCATGACCCATTCCCTACACCATTTACTGACAAAGTGTTAAATAATGTAGGAGGACAGGAGGTATATTCTTTCACAGATGGATTTTCAGGATACCATCAGATCCGGATTGCCAAGGAGGATCACCATAAGACCACATTTGAAACAGAATGGGAATCCTACCAGTATACAGTGATGTCATTTGGATTGAAGAATGCCCCAGCCATCTTTTCCAAGGTAGTGGTCGAAGCGTTCAAGGAGTTTTTACATAAATTTCTAGAAGCATATTTTGATGATTGGATTGTTTTTAGCTTATTGAAAAATCATATTGAATGTTTAAGACTAATGTTGGATAAGTGAAGGAAGTTTCAGATTGCCTTGAAACTGAAGAAGTGCATCTTCTTTTCACCCATTGGAGTGTTGTTAGGTCATATTGTGTGTAAGTGGGGACTTCTGGTAGACCCATCTAAGATTGTTATTATAGTTGATCTGCCCCCTCCTACTTCAGTCAAATAGTTGCGCACTATGTTGGGACACACTGAATACTACAGGAAGTTCATTAAAGGCTATGCACAGATCATAGCACCCATGGAGAAGATTTTGAGAAAAGACTGTTAGTTTCATTGAACAGAAGAATGCCAACAAAAACAAAAAATAGTTACTGCGTCTATTCTAGTTTTCCCAGATTGGAGCAAGGAATTTCACATGCATGTCAATGCATATTCTATTGCACTAGGAGCTATGTTAGCACAACCAGGAGCTGGAGACATTGACCACCCATTAGCCTTTGCTAGCAGAAATATATCAACAACTGAGATTAATTACACCACCACTGAGAGAGAAGGGTTAGCCATGGTGTATGTGCTACAGAAGTTTCTCCACTACTTGTTGGGAGGACACTTTAAAATGTTTACTGATCACTTTGCGCTGAAATACCTAGTCAACAAGCCAGTGTTGGGGGGGATAATATGAAAATGGCTTCTACTATTTTAGGAATATGATTTTGAGATCGTGGTTAAGCCAGGAAGAATGAACAAAGGTCCTGACCACTTTTCGAGGTTGGAACATGGAGAAGAGCCTACTAGTTTGGAGGATACACTGTCGGATGCACAGTTGCTGGCCATTAGAAAGATTGATTATCACTTCGCGGAGATAGTCCAGTTCCTATCAATAGGAATGGAACCCAGTGAATATTCAATCACCCAGAAGAAACAGTTGGTAGTGCGTGTTGTAGACTTTTCACTTATATTTGGACAGCTATACAAGATGGGACCTTATGAGATAATGAGGAGGTGTGTTATGGAGGTAGAGAGACCATTGATCCTTGCATAAGCTCATGAAGGCATCGCAAGAGGACACTACGAAGGAAAATAAACAGCACAGAAGGTTCTTTGAGTTGGCCTCTGGTGCCCTACCTTACACAGAGATGCTAAGGACTATTACAGATCCTGTGATGTATGTCAAAGAGTTGGGAAACCGTCCAGAAGAGATGAAATTCCTTTAACACCGCAGCTGACCCTACAAGCATTTGAGAAATGGGCCATTGACTTCGTGGGACCTATAAACCCACCAGGAAAGCACACAAGATCCAGATACATAATCACTGTGACAGAGTACTTGACCAGATGGGCCGAAGCAAGAGCAGTTAGAGATTGTAGTACAACTACAACTACGTGATTCATATTTGATGACATCATAACCAGGTTTGGATGCCAAAATATCCTTATGAATGATCAAGACACACATTTTATTAATAAGACCATTGAAGCCTTGACCAAGGAATTTGCAGTCCATCATCAGAAAAGCACACCCTACCACCCGCAGGTGAATGGGACAGTTGAAGCATTCAATAAGATCTTGGAGACAGCGCTGACGAAAATTTGCAATGTGAACAGGGATGACTGGGATTTAAGAGTACCAGCACTACTATGCACCTATAGAACCATTTGCAAGAAACTAACAATGCAGACCCCCTTTAAGTTGGTTTATGGTCTCGAAGCAGTTGTCCTGATGGAATATTTGGTTCCAAGCTTAAGAATCGCAACCTTTACAGATATGGATGACACTGGAATTGTTCAAGAGAGGCTCGCACAGTGGGTCGAACTAGAAGAAGATAGATTTATTTCAGGATTCCATTAGCAGGTACAGAAGGAAAGAGAAAAGGCCTACCATGACAGACACATCAAGAAGAAGGCATTTAGGTAAGGCGATTTGGTACTGATATACGACAGCAAATTCATGAAGCATCCAATAAAGTCAAGAACACATTGGTTGGGGCCATATGAGGTTGTCTATGTCATGGAAGGAGGAGATGCACAGTTGAAGACCTTGAATGGAGAATGGAAGGTTTGGTGAACGGGAGTCGGTTGAAACTGTACTATGACAACTAGTTTCCTCGCAGCTCTCACTAAAAGCATAAGGAAAAGGATCCAGATACCAGGTGCAGTTGAAACTGGGTACCAAACACATGAAAGATAGTCTGCACACAGTGGGGAAGGAAAGAGAAGAAAGCACAGGCTACTCTGCGCAACCTGAAGATGAATCAAATCAGAAGGATCATATATGAAGTGCCTTGGGACGAGTCACAGGTGAGTGTTAGGGGCCTATTGGCCCTTGGGTATGAAAATAAGCGAAGAGTAAAGTAGAAAAGACGAAATGTGAACTACATAGAAGACACAGTGACTGATACTGGGTCGAAGTGAGTAGCAGAGCAAAAAAGATGGAGTGAAGTAAGAGAAAGGAACTCGTTGGATAAGGAGATCGAGGATGACAGATCAGCAAGGAAGATGGATCGTAGACAACTTAGCAAGAAGAAAAATCCATCATTGGATGCTTTGGAGCACCACACGAGAAGGAAGGAAAGACAGGATGGTGAATCCCTAAAAACACGGGTCAAGTTGACCTAGGGTTTTAGACACCTATGGTTTTGGTATCTAGGGTTTTGACACTTGGGTTTTGGCCTGAGGCTATCAGTGAGCTATTGTAATGTATAAATAAAGGTCAAGAGGACCTGGAATGGGTTTTTGTCATTATCGTTGTTGTTATTGTTCATTCCAAGTTCATTATGAGTGATTATTGTAGTAAGAGAGAGAAGCATTGAGGAGTGAGGGAAGTCTATATTGTAAGATCTTCAGCTGGGTGCGAAGATCAACCCTGCAGCTGGGTGCGCAGGGAGGGAAGACAAAGAGAAAGAGAGAAGATCTTCTAGCTAAGAGCTCAAATAAGAATCGTATGATTTCATCTTAATATATTATAAAGCACAGTTCTGTGGACGTAGCCCTAGGGAGAGGGTGAACCACATACATCTTTGCGATGTGTGTGATTGATGTTGTGTTCTCTTGGTTATAGATATATTGTTATTGTGTTATTGTGTTAGATCTGATAGATAGTTGTGTGAAGTAGATCTAAGTTGGTAATTGATATCTAGATGTTGTGGTGTTCTTGTATCATATCCACTTTATATTCCATTGGTTGTAGACATCTGTGTCCTGCAACGCCCCATAGCTACTTCAGGTGAGACTGCGTCTGCCTCGCAGGTGTTTCCAAAAGGGCCAGTAGTTAGGGCTTGTTGGTGCACTCTTGGAGCTGAACCTTGGGTCTTCCCCTGTGCCAACACGTTCCACATACCATCGGAAATGGCATGACATGTACTATTCATCCAGAATAGTCTTACCTTAAAATATATTAAAACTCATACCATTATACATCAAACAAACTTGGGTCCATTACCCAAACCTTTGTGCTATCGAAATTTGCTATTGGACTTTCTTCAAGGGTTGAAATCAATGGCAACCAACCCAAATAATCAACACCCTTTTTCAGGAATAATTCCCAAGAAAATCAGCAAGGTCAAGTCACCCAAAATTAACACAAGACTGCAGATTCATTTGGAAAAAGGCCATGGAAGTAGTCAGTGCAATGTTGGGGATGTGGGAGAAATCTTTTATATAATGATTTCCCTCATAAAAAATAAAGAATGAGAATTGTCCACAACATTAAAGAGGTTGAAACAATGGAAGACATGGGTAGGATCATGCCAAGGATTTATGCAGCCTTGGATAACAAGCATGCAGAGTATCAATCTCCCATGATTGGAGTGGAAGGTAAGATCAATAATGATCCCATAGCAATTTTAATTCATTCTCGAGCTAGCCATAGTTAGATAAACGCTAACATTGTTGAAATATTTCACTTGCAAAGAAGTAAGCAGAAGAAATCTTCGTTAGTTCAGTTAGCCACGGGGGCTAAGAGGAAAATCAATGAGTTGGTTAAAGATTGTCTCATAGACATGAATGGACTCAATACAAAGGTGGATGTAAACATCATATCATTGGGTTCATATGAATGTCTAATTGGCATGGATTGGTTGGAAAAACATCATGTTGTCCTAGACTGTTACAACAAGACAATCATGTGTCTTGATGAGGAAAGGCATTAAGGGAATATTCAAGGCATTTCAAGAGTTGTAGATGTTAGAGAGATTACAGATATGCAGTTGAAAAAGAGCTTCAGGAAAGGATGTCAAATATTTGCAACCCATATGGAGGAGGCAACCAAAGACAAAGTTGAAAACATTGAAGACCATCTAGTTTTGAGGGATTTTGAAGATGTTCTTAGAGAAATTATGAGACTACCACCAAAAAGAGACATTAATTTCTTTATTGATTTGGTGTCAGGAGTTGCCCCAGTGTCTAAGACACCTTATAGAATGGGTACACCAAAACTAAAACAGTTGCAGATGTAGCTTGAAGAACTTTTGAAGAAGGGGTATATACGCCCAAGTGTGTCACCTTGGGGAGCCCCAGTTATTTTTTTGAATAAGAAGGATGGAACCTTAAGGTTGTGTATTAATTTCAGGTAGCTTAATAGGGTTACCATAAAGAATACGTATCATTTTCTGAGAATTGATGATTTGTTTGACCAACTGAAAGGTGCAAGCATCGTTTCGAAGATTGACTTGAGATCGGGTTATCTTCAAGTAAGGATAAAGGAAGAAGACATCAGCAAGAAAACAATTAGAACAAGATATGGGCATTATGAATTCATAGTACTTCCATTTGTGCTATCAAATTCCCCAACAAATTTTATTTTCCTGGTAAATGGAGTGTTCAGGGAGCACCTAGATAAGTTTGTGATTGTGTTCTTAGATGATATCCTCGTTTATTCTAAATTAGAAGAGGAACATGAGAAACATTTAAGAATGGTGTTGCAAGTTTTAAGAGAGCATAAATTGTATGCTAAGCTAAGTAAGTGCATCTTCTATCAAAAGAAGATTCACTACTTGGGGCATATAATTTCAGCAGCAGGGATAGAAGTTGATCCTGAGAAGATAGAGGCCATTAGAGGATGGTCAACACCAAAGAATGTGACAGAGGTTAGATCATTCATGGGTATTATCAATTATTACCGAAGATTCATAAAAGGGTTCTCAAGGATTGCAAGTCCAATCACTTCTTTTCAACAGAAGGGAGTGAAATTTGAAAGGAATTCCAAGTGTGAAGAGAGTTTTCAACAGTTTAAGGAAATATTGACAAGTGCACCAATATTGGAGATTGCATATCCAATTGAATATTTTGTTGTGTGTATCGATGCATCCAAGGAAGGACTCAATGGATTTATTAGTTAAAAGGATCATGTGGTATGCTATGAGTCTATAAAATTAAAAGAGCATGAGAGGAATTATGTTACACATGACTTGGAGTTAGCAGCGATTGTACATGCATTAAAAATGTGGAGGCATTACCTCATGGGTAAGAAATTTGAGCTAAGAATATACCATTGTGGTCTGAAACATTTGTTTGGATGACCAACACTAAATGCTAGACAAACTAGATGGTTGGAACCTGAGCGAATATGACTTCGCAATTAAACATATAAAGGGTAAGGAAAATCAAGTAGTTGATGCACTCAATAGAAGAGCTCATGAAGTGCATGTGGAAGCCATCAGTATGTACATGATAGATTTGAAAGATCAAATTATTGCAGCATCAAATTCAGATCAACAATATGTGAAAATGAAAGAAACATTACAACAAATTAATTTTCAATAGAAATTTAATTTCTATGAGCTGAAAGAAGATGCAATTCTCATGTACAAGGGAAAAGTATATGTGTTTAATTCCAATGAGCTGAAAAATAAAGTTCTAAAGGAAATGCACAATGTGCCATATGCCGAGCACCCAGGATATTAGAATACAATTGTAGTTGTGAGAAGCCAATACTTTTGACTGGGAATGAAGAAAGAAGACGCTAGTTCCATAGCCAAATGTCTAGAATGCCAAAATGTGAAGAGATAACATAGACACCTAGCATGTTTTCTACAACCATTGTCAATTCCAGAATGGAAGTGGGAAGTAGATACAATTGATTTTATTACTAAGTTGCCCAGAACAATGAAGCAACATGGTTCCATCATGGTGGTGGTGGATAAATTGACTAAAGACTACACACAAGGCAACAAATATCACAAAATTTATATGAAGGAAATTGTTAGGCTACATGGAGTGACTAAGACAACAATTTCAAATAGAGATCCAAAGTGTTGTGTCCTTTTCATCACTCCAATGGAAAAAAGAAGGGCACTTGCAAGTCTAGTTGGGCCTGCTAGACAGGACATAGTTTAGTGTATGAATCAAATGACTCAATCACATGAAATAAACAAACAACTAAGCTAACAACAACTAAAGAAATAAAAATAAAATGCATGAGGAAATTAGAACCAAAATTAATCAAACAATTGACCAATAATCATGTCATCAATGGATAAGTGTATTAATGGGCAAACACCGTAGAGAAAGGGGGACTTATGAATCCCCTCTTCCTCCTTGGGAGGGCTCTTTAATCCCCTATGTGAGAGCTCTTCTTACAAATGGTAAACTAGAAAGCAAATGGTGAAGAAATCCAAGCTTATTCACTTAAGAGGTGAGGTGAATAGCTTAATGAGATGATGCTAGTATGCTCCAAGAAGAAAAGAGGTTTCTTGTAGGAGAATAGAGGCAGTGTAATAATACAATGAGATTCTTGAATTCATAGTGCACCCATGGCCTCTTTTTATAGCAAGTCTTTGAGGCAATCTCCAACTAGTCTTTAGTGTGAATAAGGGGCCCTTTAGGGCACCCTTAGGTCTTTGACCAGCCCCCCATTCAGATTCAACTCGGATTTGAGGGTCAAATCAAGTTGGGACCTGGTCCAGAAGTGCGTGAGGGGCCGAAAAGAACCATAAATGTGTCGTTCACAGGAGTGCGCAGTTTTTCTCGTACATAGTCGTGCATCGGGTGCATGTACGCTTTTCTGGTGTTTTTGGCAAGCACACATGTGTGCGCTTCCTTTAGTGTTTCAGCGCATGTCAATTTATTGACCATTTGTATAGTTTGTGCCTTTTGGAAATTCATTTTTGGGGATACAGGTGAACTAATAGGTGTTTGGAGATGTTGGATTCGTGTAACCATTTGCGGACGAAATTTAAGTGATAACAGATGCCCCCTGATGGGTGAGGTTAGGAGCATACATATAGTTGAAATACATCAATGTTTCTTCTACTGAGAGTACCTTTGTAATGAAGAGTGTTTATAGAAACTGCAAGAGGGATCTGTCAAAGGGAGAGGGGAAACTGTGGGACCCAAACCTTTCTCTAGGTAGGAAAAATAAAAGTTGTATACAAATGAGGCTGGCATGCCCCATGCTCATGTCATGTAACTCAAAAGAAATGTAAGATAGTAACTGAAGTTGTATGCTGATGTAGATAAATGCAGTGCCCTCCAGGGAAGTTTGATAATGATAGACGACAATTCTGATGGTGACCAACCTCAGAAAAGAGGCAAGGACGTCTATAAGAAGTGTCGATGACTTGTAGGCATTGATGGCCTAGAAAATTCAAAGGTCTTCGGCTAGTATAAAACAACTGCAATAGTTGCATAGTAAGTAAGACCCATCGTAACATGAGAGTGTGTTGAAGTTGAATGTTAGGGGGGTCAACGACAGCAGAGAGCAATGATGGTTCTCTCTGTGTCGTCTGAGACTCATCATTGTAAAGGTAATGAGAGTCAAGATATTGTCGCCCTTCTAGAAACTGTGTTGATGTCAACAGAAAGGGAGACGCGACTCTAAGAAGCGAAAGGGCTTCATGAAATCCACGGAATAAGATTAGAAATTTATGAGGAACATGGATGAAGTCAAGACACAATGGGACTCAAGACTACCCATGGTTGGGGACATATGTGGATGATGATTGGCAGCAACCGTGGAACTGGATATAGTGTCAGAGGGACGACTAGATGTGGGTTAGATTGTGCCAAAGGCGTGACAAAGTGGAAAAACTTAGAGATCAAGGGTACATGGACTGTGGAATACTCAGGGTTTATGAATGATGTCAACATGAGGAGAGGATAGTAAATGCCCCAACCAAGGGTGACATGGGTTTCTTTTCCAGAAAAAGAAGGTCGTCAAGGGGCGACAACAAAAGGCTAAGTAAATGTTGGAAACAAAGGTTTTTGTACAATTGTTAAATGAATAAAGAATAATTTGGGATGAGTGTATAGATACAGAAACGGGTGCCTTAGTGCAAGATGGCTTGGCATGTGAGGGCACAAGTGATGCGGAGAACTGGTGGAGGGTGGGGGCCCCATGGGTGGGTTTATGTATGAGGTAGATGAATGGAGGACAATTCGCAAATGGGAAAACTGATTGTGGATGAAATGGAAGGTTAATGATATTGTGGAGGCGTAGTTAACCTAGAACCATCATGACATGACCTGGGAGTCCATTGGGAAAGCTAGAAAAAATGAGGAGAAGTAGTATGTGGCTGATTCTCATAAATGCGTAAGACTATCAGGACTCCCATCCCTAGGGGGTGAAATCAGCATGAGTGTCAAAGTGCCAAGGGGGACTATCAATGGGACAACTCATGTGGGGAAGAGTGCTACCAGGTGATAGTACCAAAATTGCAATGGAGGTGATAGTACTGCAGAGCTGGATGTGAGGATCCTACAGGAAAATGTTGGAGGGTGTGACTAGGAGATGTAATTGATATTCAGAGGGAATGATTACATGTTAGTGTCGAACATATACCTGAAGGGGTTGCGTTGGTTTGTGTTGACCAAGTACCTACACACATTAAAACTGAATACTCGATGTGAACAATATCTGAAGATAAAGAACATATAACATTTATTTGATAGTTTTGAATATGAGCATGTGTGCCTAAGTGTGATGTGAAAAAATGTTCCCCTGGGCACATGGTGCATATGGCGACCCATGGAATGTGATTGTATAAGCGGCGGGATCCTGATCCTGTGGCTGAAGATGATTCGAAAAACAAAGACTCTGAGATCCCATAACTGAGCATGAAAGTTTGGTAAAAGGGATTGTATATAGCTGTGGGGCTCAAAATGCCACCTCATTTGCACCTCCTGCCATAGTGAGTTGACGAGAGGATTTGAGAGGAGATTTGGAGATTATGGGAGTTCGAGCCTGACCGATCCAGGATCTGTGAGAGCTAGGTTAGTGGTCTCATCCTCCTGCACAGTATTTAGGGTTTTATTTTTGGGCAAGGTCGTACAGATGGTGGTACTAGGGGTTTTTGTAGGGGTGGGCCCACCAATGCGCGGGAGAAGGAAGGCAACCCATGCTCAAATGCGCGGGTATAATTCCCTCTTCCATGCATGATGTGCAGTTGTGTAGAAAATATCCACGTATGGTGGCGCATGAGTGGGAAAAATAGGTGCATATTGGGTGTGTGCCTGCTCAAAATACAGTTGCACACTGTGCACAGTTATTTCTCTAACAGATGCGCATTAGTGCGCAGCTGTGAAGAGAACAGGTGTGCATTAATGCGCACATGTGGGTGCTACAGACACACATTTGATGTGTGTATGTTTCTTTGACAGTTGTGTATTGATGTGCACCTGTGCAAAGAATAGGCATGCATGTGTGTGCGCCTGTGGGGGTGACAACTACGCACTTGGGGAAAAGTTGGGGCTGGTGAAAAAACTTGTATTTTTTGGAGATTTTTTAATGATGATGATGGTTGATCAAGCGTTGTTGGTGTGATCATCTTAGTATGTCATTCCATTGGAGAGAGCGGGACTGGGAGCGCCTCACGGAGGCAGTGAAAGATGAGTTGGGAATTCGAAGACTTTTGGCAGCCTATGGGTTTTTGAAGTTCTTCAACTGCCCACTGATACGGGAATAAGAGTACCTATTACATTATCTGATTTCTATGTGGAGCACTGATCTACAGTGCTTCATTGTGCAAGGGGAGCAGTTAACATTCTCAGTGAGGAAGGATGTATATTTCTTAATGGGGCTCCCTTTTCGGGGAATGGCCCTACCTACTGATCCCTAGTTGTCAGCGGGTGTAGACTTGGCAGACATGGCACGGAGGTATTGTTTAGGACCAAACATTGTGTCAAGTTTGGTTGTCTATATCGAGCCAATGGAAGATTTGTTGCATCAGTATATCACTGCGATGATTGTGAGGATGTACGGGTCCTTAGCTACTCAGCGGAACAGTGGTGGTCAGCTGATTATTATGCAGAGAGTTTTGGATGGAGATTTCTTTGCTTGGAGGTTGATGTTGCATGCCAAGATGGTGGGGAAGATTAACCGGTGTCGCACTACCGACTCTAGTGATTTTTCCTTTAGACCGATCTTAGTGGCATGGTTTTTGGAGAGGTTGCCTATGTTGCGCCCAAGAGTGTTGCTACCGGTGGCTGAGGCATGGGAGCCATGACTGATGTGGTGGGCATCGATTTTTGTATGTCATGGAGGTGGGAAGGGTGGCCACTATTTCATGGCTACCTTGGCGCGTGTCTAGCACAAGATGCCATAGATTATACTGTGGTTCCCATATGGTGGGATGGACTTCCGGCATGATCCGGATATGGTGTTGCCTCCTGGGAAGTTTGGGACCATAGAGGTATATTGGTGTACTTTATGTTTTGTGATTTTGATAGTATAGAATATGTTTATATATGTATGGATGTTGATGTTATCGTTGTTTGTGTTTGTGCAAATGTGGGGCCACGAGGCCGAGAGGCGGAGTTGGTTCCAAAGCCGGCTCGCTAGGGGCTAGTGAGACCGTCGTGGGTGGGAGAGAGACATCGGAGGGACGAGGTTGGTGCTAGGCTAGCAGATAAGGCAAGAGTTGGTTGGAGGCATATATTTGATGATATGGGAGCAGGGTCGTCACATGCTCCGCCGGTGGAGGTCGGCGGGGTGTTAGAATATTTTCACCACCGGTTGGAGGTGGTGCTACAGGGTGTTCCCAAGGGCATGTGGACCCACATTCAGGACGAGAGAGTCTTGGAGCAGCGTGTTGGTCTTCCAGCCGAGTTGTAAACCCTGATTCGTCGAGCAGCTGTGGCAGGTGCAGCTATGACTGGGCGACTACCCCCTGGACCTGGAGGACCCCCAGCTGGTGGGGCACCTCCTCTAGATAGAGGACCTGGTGGTGACACTCTAGAGGCACCATGAGTGCTCTGTTGCATATTTTTGGATTTATATAGGCATGTGAGCCCATTTTGTATAGGGTAGTGTGACACCCATTCAGTACCTGTAGGGGTGAGGGGGGCTTACTTGCCTACGGGCGATGTACATGTTGTACCATTTTGTAAACATTGATGACACATTGATATATATATATATATACCTGTTTTGGGATCTCCGTGATGTTTACATGTGATGATATTTTGTGATGATTTTTATGATTTCTAATCTATGTGCTATGACAGAATTTTGATGATTTATGTATGTGTGATGATGTCTTGATGTGATATATGCCAATCTAACACTAGGTTAGCCATGTTATATGTTATTTGATTGAATTGTCGTGGAATATGTGTAAATGTAATTGAATCAAAATGTCAATATAAGAGTCTAACTTGCAGGTATTTGCAGAAGAGGCAAGGATCATGGACACGGTACACATTGTTGAGCTGCAGGATGACAAGTTGGGAATCTAATAAGACGCTAAGATGACGAATGTGGCGATGACTGGCCTCAGTGAGGAGGCCAATGACGAATGTGTATTCTACGTGGTTGTTGGTTGTTGAGCCCAAACATATGTCGTTGGAGTGTAGCAATTCATGTGAGGGGGTATAGAGGGCCTAAGCAGCCGAAGCGAGATTCTGTGTCTAGTGGCTAGCTCCGTCAGCATAACTGATGTGGTAGGTCGATGGAGAATGCATCTGTCAATAACATGGAGTGGTGGATAATACATAAGTCATGGAGGGATCAAAAGAAGACTAAAAACTCTACAAATGTGTACAAAAGAAAGAGCCTAGTGTAGGGTGACTACGCTTAGGCGTAAAACTTCTTTAAGTACAACCCGTTGACTAGTTCTTTGAGAGAATAGCCTTCTGGGGAGGCCAATATGTATGCACCTTTAGTGAGGCAGTGTTGGATGATATAGGATCCATGCCATAATGACTCGAATTTCCCATGACCAAGGGTATCGTGAGCGATATCGTAGGCTAGGACGACGTCTCCTTCATTAAATGAGTGAAGGTTAACATGGTGGTCAAAGGTGGCCTTCGACCATTTTTTAGTTGTCTCATTGTTCTGTAATGAAGACCGACGGTCTTCATCCAGTGACTCTAAGGTTAGCAAGTGTTGCTCCATTGGATCAGTGTCAGGTAATAGCTCGATGGGGGTGCGTAATGTGGGAATTTTGCATTCAATGTGTAGGGTGGCTTCAATCCCATGGACAAGATGGAATGGTGTGAAACCAGCGGTAGTTTTGACTGCTATGCGATAAGCCCATAACATTGAAAACAACACATGATGCCAATTGGTCTTATGTTTGTTGACAGTGCGTTGCAACATGGTTTTAAGGACTTTGTTGATAGCCTCTACCTATCTGTTGGACTGGGGGTAGTATGGGGAGGAAAACTCATGGGAGAATCCTAACCTTCAGGAGAGTTCGACGAAGATCTCGTTCTCAAAGTGTTTACCGTGATCGAAGACCAATTGTAGTGGGCCTCCAAAGCGGGTACTGACGTTGTTGAAGAAAAAATGTGTTGTTGTGTCAGTGGTGTTATTGAAGGTAGGCATGGCTTCGACCGATTTGGTAAAGTAATCGATGGCCATGACGATGTACTTGTGTCCATTGCTATATGGAGGGTTGCAAGTCATGAAGTTGATGCCCCATTTGCAAAAGGGGTCGACAGTGATGACTGGATGTAGAAGAGCAGGTGGCACTTGTGCTTTGTTTGCATAAAGCTGGCATTTGTCACATCGCTTTACAGCGTGGATGCTATCATGAAACAATGTGGGCCAGAAGTAGCCTGCACGAATGATTTTCTGGGTGGTGTACATCCCTAAGAGGTGTCCACCGCAAGTTTCATTGTGGCAATCATTTAAGACTATGTCAGCTTCGTCGATGGTCAAACATCAATGGAGTATGGTATCGACCGCACGTTGATATAAGATGTCACCGATAAGGAGATATCGAGGGGCCTGATGGCGAATACGTCGATGATCGTCTCGGGAGAGGCGTGATCCAAACTTCTGTGTATGAAGGTAGATGAGAAGGTCACCATACCACAGGTCATCCAAGGGGATGTAGAAGAGGTGTTCGTTGGGAAAATTTGTGTTGATGGGTGAACTATCAGCATCCGAGGGAAACGTTGTGATGAGTTCGGCAAGGACGAGTGATTTTTTTTGGGGGGAGTTTCAAACTCTAGGTCGTATTCCTAAAGGATGATGATCCATCGAGAAAATTTGCCATTAATTTGTCATTGACTAAGCAAGTATTGCATAGGGTTTGAATCTGCCACGACTTTGGTAGTGTGAAGCAAAATATAATGACGCAGTTTCTGGACTGCGAGGAAAACTACGAGGGCGATTTTCTCCTCGTGAAGTCCTAAAAGGTTTTTACTAATGTAGTAAATAACATGCTCGCGGTCATCATCCCCTAGTTGGACGAGAACTCCTTCTACTGAGATGGTTGAGGCCGATAAGTAGAGGATGTATTCACAGTCATAGTCGGGTGGACTAATCAAAGGGGCGTTGGAGAGTGTCGGTTTTAAATCATCAAAAGTGGTTTGGGCATGTCCATCCCATCGAAATGGGATATCATGACGCAATAAGCGAAGGAAACCATGTGCGCGAGTGGCGTAATCTGGGACAAAGTGGCGTAAAAAGTTGTCTTTGCCTTGTAGGCTCTGCAGTTGGTGCAAATTCCGAGGTGGTGGAATTTATGTGATAACTTGGACCTTGAGGGGGTCCACAGTGATGTTGTGTTGGGAGATGATAAACCCAAGGAGGCGTCTGACGGTGATGCAGAATACACACTTGAGGGGGTTCAAGCAGATATTGTACCATCGACATCATTGAAAGATCACCCGTAAGTCATAAAGATGTTGAGTGCATTGCTTGGATCGAATGGTGAGGTCATCCAAGTAAGTGAGGATGATGCAAGCGAGATCATGGAAAACGTAAGTCATGGCCCGTTGGAATGTCGCACATGCGTTTTTTTCGTCCGAAAGGTATGACATGATAAGAAAAAGTACCCCATGGGGTAGTGAATTCGATCTTATACTGATTTGTTGGATGGATCTGGATTTGATTGTTGCCAGAGAACCTGTCCATGAAGGACAATGCCTCATGGTCAGCACAGTGATCGATAATTTGGTCGATGAAAGGCATTGAGAAGTTTTCTTTGGGACATACGTGATTGAGATCATGAAAGTCAGTGCAGACATGAATAGTTCCCTATTTTTTCTTGACATGGATGGGGTTGGAGACCAATGATGTGTATGCGATGGGGTATATGAATCCTACAGCGCATAGTTTATCAATCTCGACTTTGATAGTCGTTGTTTTGGATGGGTGTAGTGAGCGTTTCTTTTCACGTACATGGGTGATATCTAGCCATGTGTCGATGCGATGTTCAACGATAGAAGGATCGAGGTCGGGCATATCCATGTATGACCAGGCAAAAATATCTCAGTATTCCTGAAAGAGAGCTTTGTAAGTTGTGAGTTCCTTGGGGGAGCATGTGGCGCCAATGGTGATCTCTTCTATGATGCCTATTTGACGGAAATGTCAATTTTGACAGTGGGGGAAATGTTGGCCATGTTGCCTTCTTCAAAAGCATCAGGAGCAGGGATAGGGTTATTGAACCAATCTATATGCCCTGATGGGATAAAATCCTTGGTTTCGATTGCACATATGGAGCTTGGGCTAGAAGGGTCAAAGGCTTCCTGTGAGAGGAAGAGCACTCTGTGATGGAGCACATTCCATGGGAAATCGGGGGTAGTTAGTTCCTCCAGGATATCTTCATCGTAGTGGAATATGCGAGAATATAAGGGATTCGGGGAAGTCACATTGGTGATTGTCACCATATGGTTGTCTTCAGGTGGTGAAGACGTAGTGTAGTGTCCCCAAGGCCGATCCCTGTTACAGATCATGTTATATGCAAAAGAATTGTAATTATGTTCTATAGGCTGGTGAGCCAAGTTTTGAATAAGCTGTAGGCTTATGAGTTTTGTTA